>NW_020869264.1:0-12500 GCF_003789085.1 Penaeus vannamei | reverse complement strand
TTATAACTTTTTTTTCAAATGTGTCCTTTGTAGAATATGTTATTGCTCATTATGTTCCAGTCATCGGAGTTTTTTAAACCCGAATGTAACAAGAGCTTCTCATCAAAACGTATTTTTATTATTATCATCATCATTATTATTGTTGTTATTGTTGTTGTTGTTGTTGTTGTCATTATTTATTTTATTGTATTATTATTGTCACTATTGTTATTGTTATTATCATAATCATATCATTATTATACATTATCATTGTTATTATCATTGTCATTATTATCAATTATTGTTGTTATTAATACAATTATATTATCATTATCATTACTTTTACTATCATTTACTATTATATATATTGTTATTATAGTATGATTATTATTACTGTAATCATTATCATTACCATCATCATATTCATTATTATCATTATCATCAATGGTATTGTTAACTAGCATGATTATCACTATCGTAATCATTATCATTACCACCATTATCTTCATTATCATCATCATCATCATCAGTATCACCACAATTCCTTCCGCGACCAACCCACATGCTACGGTCGATGCTTGACCTCCTGACCTTCGTCCGGCAGCCTGAACACACAAGCCAAACTTCTAGACGAAAGATGGCACTGCAGAGGTCTCTTTGGACTGGCAGTGTGATGGCAGTGGCACCGACGCTTCCTCTTTTCTTCCCCATCTCTCTCTCTCTCTCGCTCTCTCTCTCTCTCTCTCTCTCTCTCTCTCTCTCTCTCTCTCTCTCTCTCTCTCTCTCTCTCTCTCTCTCTCTCTCTCTCTCTCTCTCTCTCTCTCTCTCTCTCTCTCTCCTCTCTCTCTCTCTCGTGGCACCAGGGAGACTAAAGAGCCAGAAGAAGGTGGCGCTGCAGTCAACAGAGCGAGACACTCGTATAGGGTTACCGCCGTCGCTCAGCGCGGTGCCACGGGCCGATGACACGGTGCCAGGCCGGACAACGTCTGTGGTGCATGGCAAGTCCGAGTCACTCTGCAGCTAGTGCGTGTGTGTATGTGTGTGTGTGTGTGTGTGTGTGTGTGTGTGTTATGTCTGTGTGTGTGTGGACCTTCTGAAAAAAGGAGGGAGGGAGGGAGCGTAGAGAATGAGGGGGAGAAAGAGAGAAGAGGAGGGAAAGAGGGAAGGATAGGGAGGAAGAGGGAGAGAGAAACAAACATAGATGGATAGATGAACTGATAGACAGATAGACAGTCATACAAATATATGTTTATAGATAGATAGATTGATAGGTAGATAGACATATAAAGAGATGCATACATGCGTACATACCAACATGCAATCATACATACTTGCATACATGCATACATGCACAGACATACATAGGTATATGGAGAAAGAGGAGATAAAGGAGATACGGAGACACAAAGACAAATAATAATAATAATAATAATAATAATAATAATAATAATATAATGATATGATAATGATATAATAATAATAATAATAATAATAAATGATAATAATGAATAATAATAATAATAAATAATAATAATAATAATAATAATAATAATAATAATAATAATAATAATAATAATAATAATAATAATAATGATAATAAATAGATAAATAAATAAATGAATAAAGTAAGAAATAAGATAGAATATACACAACGGAGTGCCAGAGAGCGAGCCAGGCCCTGAGAGTGCCAAGGGCGGCCCGAATCCTCCAGATAACCTCCCGAATTCGCCAGCATGAGATACGGCTAATAAGGATCACGGGGAAGGAAAAAACGTCTGGGAGCCTCGTCTGGCTCGAAGAGTCCTTCTCGAAGACGTCTAGGGATGATGGCTAAGGATTCCGAGGATGTTGTCTAGGAATGCTGTATCAGGATGCTGTCTCAGAAGACTGTATGAGGAGGGTGTCAGAGGATGCTGTCTAAGGATGCTGGTTAAAGATGCTGTCGAAAGAAGCCGTTTAAGATGATGTATAGGTATGATTGCTAAAAATGCTTCCTAAGAATGCTTTGGAAGGATGCTGTCTCTGAATGCTCCTTAAAAAAGCCGTTTAAGGTAAAGTCTAAGGATGCACTCCAAGGACGCTGTCTGGAGCCCCCCCCCCCCCCCTCCCCTGCTGTTGCCGAGAGCCTTCCGCAGGTGGAGGTACAGCACCCACAGACTCCCGTGCGCCGAGTGGGGGTCTTAATGAACAGTTCGCTGCGTGATAAACTGGGCGAGACGGTTCATTACCTGAGCGCGCTGGTGGCTTGGGAACCGCGACCCATAGAGCCCCGAGAACTGTAAAGGGGGGGGGGGGGGTTGTGGATAGTGTACCGTCTTATAAACTATGTGGTGCGGTTATTGAGTGCTTTGATGTGTCAGAGATAGGTACTATCGTTATAATTTGTTTTAAGTACGCTCTCTTTCTCTGTCTCTGTCCTTCTCTCTCTCTCTCTCTCTCTCTCTCTCTCTCTTCTCTCTCTCTCTCTTCTCTCTCATCTCTCTCTCTCTCTCTCTCTCTTCTCTCTCTCTCTCTCTCTCTCTCTCTCTCTCTCTCTCTCTCTCTCTCTCTCTCTCTCTCTCTCTCTCTCTCTCTCTCTCTCTCTCTCTCTCTCTCTCCCTCTCCTCCCCTCTCCTCCCTCCCTCTCCCCTCCCCTCTCTCCCCTCTCTCTCTCTCCCTCCCCTCTCTCCTCTCTCCTCCCCGCCCTCTCCCTCCCCTCCTCCCCCCTCCCTCCCCTCTCTCTCTCTCTTTTACGGAGAGGCAGCTGATCCCCCGAGTCCTCCCCAGCCCCCTCCACGCCCTCCGCGACCCTCCATACAAGAGCTGCATTCCTCCTTCGCCTCCAAAAAGCCCCGTCTTGTTTGTCGCCGCGATTACAGCTCGTTACCACACTTGTAGCTTTGTTATCGCTTTGTTATCTTTTTGTTATCGTTCTGTTGTCGTTTTGTTGTCGGCGTTGCAGGCCTTGTGCGGGAGGAAGGCATATCCTTTAAGTATTTGGTGGTTTGCCGGTTTGGAGGTATTGGATTCTGAAAGGATGAGTTGCCTTTCTTTGGGGGTTAGGGGCTTCTGCGATAAGGATGGCGGGGATTTGGAACGTCTGGGAATCTTCCTTCTCTTTGCTCTTTATTCCTTTCCCTTCTCGGTGCGCCCTCCCCTTCTTGCTTACTACCCTTTCCTTTTCTTTTCTCGTTATTTTCTCTCCTTTCCCCTTTCTCTTCACCCTATCCTTCACGTAGCCACCTCCCACTCACCTTAGTTTACCCACTCCCTTCCCCCTCCGTCCCAGTCTCCCTCCCTCCTTCCCCCCCCCCCCTCCTTCCCTTTACCCAATCTCCCTTCCTCCTTCCTTTGTCCAATCTCCCTTCCCTCCCTCCTCCTCTTCCCTTCCCCAATCTCCTTCCCTTACCCTCTCCCTCCAATCTCCTTCCTCCTTCTCCCTCCCTCCCTCCTTCCCTTACCCATATCCTCCCTCCTCCTTTACCCAATCTCTCTCCGTCCTTCCCTTTCCCCAATATCCCTCCCTTCCCTCCTTCCTTCCCTCCCTCCCTCCCTCCCCCCCATCAACCAGCGCTTCCTTTGCAACTCCCAACTCAGCAACAAAGACTCAATCCCGAGACCTTAGCAAAGCCGAGAGCAGCCTCTGCGCCGAGCGGTCCTCCCGAGATAAGGGGCGGCGGCTCCGTGGGGCGCGCACGATCGCTAAAGAGGCAGGGGGGGGCAGAAGGGGAGAGGGAGGAAGGGGGAGGAGCAGAGGGAAGGAGAAGGGAGGGGGTGGAGGAGAAAAGGGAGGAGGAGAAGGGGAGGGGAGGGAAAGGGAGGAGGAGAGAGGCAGAGGGAAGGCGAAGGGATTGGGTGGAGGAGGAGAAGGTAAGGAAGGAGGAGAAGAGAAGGGAAAGGGAGGAGGGATAAGAGAAGTAAAATGGAATTAAGGGAAAGGATAAGAAAAAGGAGAAGGAGAAAGTGGCGTGGAAAAGGGAAGGTGGGCGAGGAGGAGAGAGTTACGAGGAGGCACAAAAGGGAAGGAAGATGATAAAATAAAATGGACGGGGGAAGAGAAGCACGAGATGAAATGGGAAGGAAGGAAGGAAATGAGTAACATGAAGCAGACGGAGAAAAGGGAAAGAAGAAAAAGAGAAGGAAAAAGAAGGAAGAAAAGGAGGGTTAGGGAAGAAGGAAGGGATGGAAGAAGGAGGAAGAAGGGAAGGTAAGGAAAGGGAAAAATAAGGAAGAGATGGAAGGAGGAGGAAGAAGGAAAGAAGAGAAGAAGAAGGAAGGGATGGAAGGAGTAGGAAGAAGTGAAGAAGGGAAAGGAAGAAGAAGGAAGGGATGAAAGGAGGAAGAAGGGAAGGGAAGGGAAGAATAAGGAAGAGATGGAAGGAGGAGGAAGAAGGGAGGAAGAGAAGAGAAGAAGAAGGAAGGGATAGAAGGAGGAAGAAGGGAAGGGAAGGGGAAAGGGCCGTCGGCGTAGTCAGCTAACGCCTTGCCCTTAAAACTACAGACACGCCCACGGTAAGCGGGGTCTGCGGGCGGCTGTTGCTACGATGCGTTCGGCTCGCTTCTCCAGCCGATGTTTGTGTCAGGATGGGAATCGCGCACACGCAAATATACGCACGTGCAATTATGTGTGTATGTGTGTGTATATCATCTATCTATCTACTATCTATCTATCTATCTATCTATCTATCCATCCATCCATCTATCTATCTATCTATCTATCTATCTATCTATCTATCTATCTATCTATCTATCTATCTATCTATCTATCTATCTATCTATCTATCTATCTATCTATCTATATCTATCTACCTATCTATCTATAGATATGGACTCAATCACACGCCCAAATTGACACTGCACAATTGCACGTTCACTCCTTACACATCCTACACATGACCATACCTCTCCCACCCCCCACCCTCTCCATCCCCCCTCCCCCGTCTCCTCCGCCAGGTAATCCCTTCCTCTCTCCGGCTGATAATCACCCCAAAATCCCCCTGTAATCCCCCTGTGGCATTCCTCCGGCGATTTTCAGAGGCTGCGAATCCCGGCGAGAGCGAGCGATCTGCCGCGAGAGGGAGGCTGACGTATTTATCATTCTTCTTGTTTGCGAAGACTACGTGGTTATCGGGTTCTTTGGCCTCTCTCCATCTCTGTGTCTCTGGCTTGTTGTCTGGCTGGCTCTATGTCTGTTTACTTGTCTGTCTGTTTGCCTTTTTGTCTGTCTATCTGTCTGTCACTCTCTACTCTCTCTTCTCTCTCTCTCTCTCTCTCTCTCTCTCTCTCTGTCTCTCTCTCTCTCTCTCTCTCTCTCTCTCTCTCTCTCTCTCTCTCTCTCTCTCTCTCTCTCTCTCTCTCTCATCTCACTCTCTCTCTCTCTCTCTCTCTCTCAGTCTCTATCTTACTCTTTCTCAGTCTTTCTCTTTCTCTTTCCCTTCCCCCCTTTCTCTCTCCTTCTTGTTCTACTTCTTCTTTTTCTTCTTCGTTTTTCATGAACACGTGTAACAAGACAAGGTGTTATGGTTATTTTTCGACGTTTATAGCGACCGTGAGATAACAGATTCTCTTTTGAAACGTGCTCTTTCTCCCAGTCTGTTCCTCTACATCTCCCTTTCTCTCATTCTCTCTTCCCACTCTCTCTCATTCTCATTCACTCTCTCCATCCCTCCCTCCCTCTCTCAACTGCTCTATCTATCCACCTATCTACCTTTGTATCTATCTATTTATATATCTATCAATCTATCTGCCTGCCTCTCTCCTGACATCATAAACAGCTGATTACATCAACAAAAAGCGAGAAAAAATCCTCATTCACGGGCGTTAAAACCTGTCAAACGTTGTGAAAAATTATCCGTGTTCGATGAGCTTAACGAGAGAAGACTTCCCTTTCTCAAACCTGTATCCTTGCTTTTTACGGATTTATTTTCTTATAATGGAAGGTGAAAGCAAAGAAGAAAAGAATTAAGAAAAAAGTATATTTTTTTGTCGTGTGGAGACCATGTGATTATCGAGTTCTTTTGCCTTTCCTTCTCTCCGTCTCTTTTTCTCTTTTTCTTCTGTGATGGAAGGTGATTTTTTAAAATAGGATAAGAAATATTGTCTTCCTTGAGACGATAGATAAAGCAAACAAATCTCAATCTTTTATCTCAGGGAATAAGGTACAAAAGGAAAAAATACACCTCGTACATTCCTGATAAAAAATAAATCTCAATTTTTTCCCCCCAAACAGGAAGAAATCAGGACGAGGCTGATCTCTCCATCCTCCTCTCCCGTTCGTGTCTCGGCGGCGCCTTTGGCTTGTCGGGCCGAGTAACTGTCACGTGATAACATCTCCTGCGGCAGCGCTAGGGAATCGGCCGAGGGCGGGAGGGCGTGTCCTCTGCCCGCTCTGAGCCGGCGCGACAGCTTGAACTTCCGAAAACACACGCGGACATAGGTGCACATGGGAAGGCCATATGCAGATATACGCACACGCTCATGTACACATGCATGGGTATACACGGAGGAGCCTGTACATGGAAATACACACGCACACGCATAGGTATATACGGAGGAGCCTATACATAGAAACACACATCAAGAAACGCACATGCATGGGTATAAACGGGGGAGCTTATATCCAGAAGCACGCGGACATACCATGGATACACACGATGGAACCCATATACAGACATCCTCACACATAAAGGTACACACACACAGGAACACACGCACACATACACACAGACACAGATTTACGAAACATGGACCGAGAAACAAGAGAAAAAAAGAGAAAATCTACACATAACCAAAGACCGCTGCTACTCTGCACACCATTAATCTCCTTAGCGTTAAAAAAAGAAAAAAAATCCTCACAATCTTTCAAAATGTCAGATTTTCTAAGCATCCTACAAACCTTCAAGTAAAAACAGCCACAAACCGGACCTTCTGTATCTGTGCGCCAATCACCCAGCCTCAGCTTGCTGTACGGTTTAACACCTTTTCCAAAAGGCCTTCGATCCGCCAAATCAAAGAGCAAATATCGTCCAATCCCTTCCTCTTATTCCTCTTTTGTGTCACTGTGCGAAGGTGTTGAGCTAAAGGAATATAACACTTTACTTTATCCCGTCGACACGTAATACTCACACAGACTTCATTTGCATAATTTGATATTCTGTGTATTTGCATGTTGGGTGGCGCGAGCGAGAGAATGGAAGAGAGAAAGATAGGTAGATAGATAGAGATAGATCGATAGATAGGAGAGAGAGACAGAGAGAGAGAGAGATAGAGAGAGAAAGAGAGAGAGAGAGAGAGAAAGAGAGAGAGAGAGAGAGAGAGAGAGAGAGAGAGAGAGAGAGAGAGAGAGAGAGAGAGAGAGAGAGAGAGAGACAGACAGACAGACAGAGCGAGGAGATACAGACAAATAAACAGAGACAGAGGCAGAGAATAAAGAAAGAGAGAATAAAGAGATCCACACAGACACAGACAAACAAACAGAAACCGAAAGAAAGACAAACCCATACACACACAAAACACAAATACAAACACAGAAAAAAACAGACGACCAAACAGACACCCCCCTCAATAATAAAAAAAAGAACACCCAAAAAAAGCATCAACACCCCCCCCCCCTCCTCCAGACAACACCAACACCCACACGCCCTCTACCTCACACTAAATCCATCACGCGCGAGCCCAGTCACCAATCATCACCCCTTCACAGCCCTAATCCGAATCAGAACACTCGACCCGTGATTTACAACCGTACTTCAGCGCAACGGCAGGAGGCGCTCGTTCCGACAGCTAATGATCGTTGCAAACTGGAGCATCGCCGTCTTTGTCTGTCGGTCGGGCTGCCTCGGCCTCTGTTTTGAATCTGTCTTGTGGTGGTTTATTGGGTTTTGGTAAAGAGGGACACGTGGTATAGGAATGTGAATGAATGCTGTGTGTCCTTTTGAATGAATGTTGTGTGCGTGTCTTTATGGATGAATGTTGTGTCTGAGTCTTTCAGAATAATTGTTGTATGAGTCTTAAAGAATGAACGTTGTGTGTGAGTCGTGTCTGAATATTTCTTAATGAATGTTGTGTGTCTTTTTGAATGAGTGTTGTGTTTGAGTCTTTCTGGGTGGATGTTGTGATGATGAATGAGATGAAAGGGTATCTGTGATTAAGTGAATGAGTAACAGAGCAGAAGAAATGCAATAAAACAGGAGATGGCATAGTATTAGCTTACAGTTTTATAATCCAAAGCGATATATTATGTAGGTGAAGATAAATTCAACTAAGTATATAACTTAATAGCGTTAACTGTGGTGATGATATTAATGAAAGTGATAGCATGATAATAACAACAACGCACAAATAATGATGGCAATGATACAAATTATATGAATGATAAAAAAGAACAGCAATGACAAATATTGATAATGAATAACTGATGATAATAACAATAATAGTCGTAAGAATAACAATAAAACCAATAGGTATAGCAACAATAACAGCAATAATCATAATAGTGATAATGATAATGATTATCACAATGATAATAATAATAATGATGATAATTCAAATGATAACAGAAGCAATGATGATGATTACGAAAATAAGGACAAAACAAGAGCAACAACAAAAACATCGATGGTAATGATGATAACTGTGGTAGTGAAATAATAATATCAAGCATGATAAAGAAGAACAAGTAAAGACAGATGAATGATACGGGACAAAAATGAAGAATTACTAAAATATAAAAGAAAGAACAAGAGGACACAGAAGAAAGACAGAAATGTTGATGATGAAATTATGAAATAATGAAATGAAAAAAAAAAAAAATCGGCAAGGAATAATAAAAATATCAAAGAATAAAAAAAACGGAAGCCAATATCAGAAAAAAATAATAAACAAAATGAAAGAAAACGAAAAAAGAGAAGAAAGTAACATAGTAAAAAAAATGAAAAACGAAAAAATGAAAAATAAATAAATAGATAAAAGTGCGCTCTCGAGATAATTTCGGAACGCCCTCTATTTTGAAAAGCTAATGAGAGCGAAGGTGTTCCCGCCGCCGCGCCCGCCTCCCGAACGCTCTTCACTACATCTGCTCTACGGCGAGCTTATTATAATGTCAAAAGGATTTTTCTCAAGCTCCGTAAATTTTTTTTACTGATATACGACTTCGCTTTAATAAGATTACGGTAGATGATCTAATTTGTTTTTATTTTTTTTATTCATATATATTCTCTATTTTCTATTTTCTATTTTTCATTTATTTATTTATTCATTGTTTTTTTTTTCATCTATTCTATATTTTGTTTAAATGCTTTCCTTTTTTCTCAATAAGTTTGCAACATTTTTCGACAAATATCATATTTAAGCCTAAAAATCTTCCCGTTTTCTATACTTGTCTATGAATTATTGGTCATTTTTCGTTTTCCAACATTTCTTCGACTAATTTGGGTTCCCTTTCCATGCATAATTCATACGGTCTCCCTATTTCTTTTTATTTATTGGTTTCCTCTTTTTTCTGTCTTCCTCGCCCTTCTCTCGTACCTGGAAATTTGTCATCCAAATTGCTTCTAATTAACCGTCTTGCGCTTTGGAAATGGATGACTTAATTTGGGAAGCGTTGCAGTCTCCTTCTGCAGGCTCCGGTGGCCAGACCTTAAGAGTTATTTTCTTCTGCTTCTTAGCCTCCTCCTCCTCCTTCTTTTACTTTTTTTCTTCTCCTCCTCCTTTTCTCTTTCTCTTTCTTCTCATTCTTTTTCATTTTCTTCTTTGTTTCTCCTCTTTATTCTTCTTTTCTTCTTTTCTTCTTCCTCTTTTCCTTCTTTTCTTCTTTCTTTCCTTTATTCATTCATATTCAAATACAAAGCAAGGAAGAGGAAATTTGCATGCGAGTTGAGTAGATCCGATGTCTTATAATATACAACCACTTAAAACCAATGAATCCATTCATGAAAGTGTAAATGAAATAGTCACAAAGGAATAAAAAAATTAAAAGTCATCAATATAAAAGCAAAGTCAGAATTGATAGCTACAATATACATTTGATAACACCTATTAAGAATAAACTTTCCTGCAAATCGGTTCTCTCCTCGGAACTTGTCAACATCAATTTCTCTGCAATAAACAGGTATTACGCACAGACAGAGACAAAAGGCGCCATAACTCATAGAAAACGGACCCTCCTCACGCGAGGGCGGGGCGTGGGCGGGGCTTAAGTACGTCTGCCACGCCCCTTCTCGGTCGCTTTATTGCCCGCTATCACTTTGTCTCGCGGCTGATAAGGGCGGGATCGCAGATTAACTTTATATAAACATCCGCGCATGAATGGATATACACGCGTTGATAAAGCCTTTCGTTGTTTCTTTTATGTTAAATTTCTAATATTATGATATTAATTATTGTTATTATCATTTTTTATCTGTATTTTTTGCCCAATGTATGTCTTACATTGAATTGTGCTTTGAATTGATATTTTTTACTATGATGACATTGCAAGTTATATTCTCGTATCCCCGTTGTAACTGCGATATCATTCTAACGTAAATCATAATCTTTTCCTTAATATAACCTCGACCTGAATAACATATAAATTATATCTTTATTTGCATGGTTCTTCTCGCCTTTAATTCTCTATAACAATGCAATTTAAATCATGTTCTGAATTTATCTTCTATCTGAGACGCGATCTTAAAGTGAATCATATCTGGGAGCATTTTTCTTGACTGTTAATTTGAATGATATTTAGGCTGTTTGTACATTAATGATATATGCTGTATACCCCCCCCCTCTTTCTTCTTTGATTCTGCAAAGACACTTGTTATTGTATATTCTCTTTTTCTTTCTTATCTTTTGTCATTATTTCATTGTCTGTTCGTTAAGTATATATTTTTTTTCCATGTGTATTCTCATAAATGCATTTGTGCATTCTTAACATCTCTCTCATATATATATATATATATATATATATATATATATATATATATATATATATATATATATATATATATATATATATATATATATATATATATATAATATATATATATATATATTATATATATATATATATATATATATATATATATATATACATATGTTATATATATTATATTTTTTTTTTTTTTTTTTTTTTTTTATTCTCATAAATGCATTTGTGCATTCTTAACATCTCTCTCGTTTTAGTTTTTCTTTCATTTCCTGTTCTTTCTCGTTTTCTCCCGCATTTCTCCCTCTCCCCAGCCATCTCACCCTGCTCTCTCTCTCTCTCTCTCTCTCTCCTCTCTCTCTCTCTCTCTCTCTCTCTCTCTCTCTCTCTCTCTCTCTCTCTCTCTCTCTCTCTCTCTCTCTCTCTCTCTCTCTCTGATCCTTCTATCTATATCTGTCTACCTATCTATCTATCCATATGTCTATCTATTCATCAGTCTCTTTCTCTGTTTCTCCCTTTTCTTCCCTACCCTCACCCTCCTTCTCATCCCCTCTTCTTTCCTCCCCTTCTTACCCTCATTTTCCCCTCTCCCCTCCCTTACCTCCTCCCCCTGTCCCCTTTCCCACTCTTCTTCCTTCCCTTTTCCTCTTCCCTTCTTCCCTCCCCTTCTCCTCTCTCTCCTTACTTTCTTCCCCTCTCCCACTCCCCTACCTTCGCCCCTTCACCCCTTCATCCCTCTCCATCCTCTTCTCCTCTCTCTCCCACTTCCCTCCTCTTCTCCCCGTACCCCCCTTCTCCCACTTCCCCACTCCCCACCTTCTCTCCCTTTCCCCTCTCCCCCTCTCCTTCCCTCCCCTTCTCCCCTCCCCCTCCCTTCTCCCTCTCCTCTCCCTCCTTCCCTCTCCTCCCTCCTCCCTCTCCTCCCTTCTCCCTTCTCCCTCCCCCTTCCTCCCACCTTCCCTCTCCCCCTCCCTCCTTCCCCTCCCCCCCACCCTCCTCCTCCCCCCCTTCTCCCCCGCTCTTCCCCTCCCAGCCCGCCAGCAAAGGTGCCCCGCAGCCTCGTTAACAGCATCCCTGAAATCCTACGTCAAGATCCTGCGAGAGATCAGATCCTGCGAATCGCCGCAGGACACAGGACGCTCGGCCTGGTCTCCGTTCCACAGGACGCGCGACGATCAGGGAGCAGGACGCCCTTGGGTGGAGGGACGGTCGGTGGGATCTCGGTTTTCCTTTATTCATGGATGTTATTATTTATGTTATATACATACATACGTTTTTTTGTGTGTTCTCTCTCTCTTGTCATTTTCTTTTTTCTTTCTTTTCTCTCTCTCCTTCTTCTCATCCTCTCCTCTCTTCTCTCTCTCTCTCTCTCTCTTACCTCTTCTCTCTGCTTCTCTCTATCTCTCTCTCCTCTCTCTCTCTCTCTCTCTTCTCTCTTTCTGCTTCTCCTCTCTCTCCTCTTCCTCTTCTCTCTCTCTCTCTCTCTCTCTCTCTCTTCTCTCCTCTCTCTTTCCTCTCTCTCCTCTCTCTCGCTTCTCATTTCCTTCTCTCTCACTTTCTCTCTCACTCTTCCTCTCATCTCTTCCTTCTCCCTTCTCCTTCTCTTCTCTCTCTCCCTCTCTCTTCTCTCTCTCTC
>NW_020869263.1:838566-856066 GCF_003789085.1 Penaeus vannamei | reverse complement strand
AAGTGTGGGCCCGGGGAAGAAAGCAAACGCTCATTCGGGAACATATGACTAATACAAAACATGATAATGAGAAAAGCGCTTTACCATACAAAAAGTACATTATTATTATTATATTATATTATATCTTTAATCATTACTATTTTTTTTTTTTTTTATTAATTTCAGCCATTATTATTGTTATCATCATTATATATTCATTTATCATTCTGTAGTAGTAGTGTCGTTATCATTATTATTTCATCATTTCATTACTTATCATTGTTAGAATTGATTTTTATTATCAATATTGTTGTTATTATTGTTACTATCATTATTGTATCGTCATTGTTTCTTTACTACGTTATTATTATTATATCATCACTACCAATATCAATATTATTATTGATATTATTATCATTACCATCATTGTTATCATAATTATTATTTTTAATTAATCATAATATTGTTTATCATTATTATATTACGTTATTATTATTGTTATTATCATTATTATTATTATTATGATTATTATTATTATTATTAATTATTATTATTATTATTTATTATTATCAGATTATTCATACATCATTATCATTATCATTATTGTCATTAAATTACTATTTCTTTCATTGATATTAATCATTAAGCACCTATCATGTTCATTTATTGTTTTGTCATCAAATGATTATTTTCATTTATATGATCATTAGTATTACATTAACTTCTATCATTTATCAGTTATCATTATTGTTTTATTATTGTATTTTTGTTAACGTTCATCCTTATTTTTACTATCATCATTAATCAATTGTTGTTTTATATCGCTTATTACTATTATATTATCATTATTCTCTTTATTCTGCTTATTCTGTTTTTCTTGTTATCATCATTATGCTATTTTGTCGTCATTTTGTTGTTATCAATTATTTTTAAGTGTTATTGCCCGATCATTCAATTTATTATTAACATGATTACTATTGGTATTTTAATGCTATTATTATTAATCCTTATCAATTATTAATGTTATTATGTTATTAGTATTATCATTATCATCATTATTGCATTATCAGATCTTTATTATCATATCATCGCAATATTACAGTTTTATTGTTATCATTATTATTATTATTAATTATTTTATTTTAATATTATTATTATTATTATATTATTTATTATTATTATTATTATTATTATTATTATTATTATTATTATTATTATTATTATTATTATTATATTATTATTATTATTATTACTATTGTTATCAACTATTATTGATTTTATTGTTTCATTTATATTATCATCATTATCATCTTCATCACTAATTATCGACACCTTTATTAATGTTGCTTATTTATCATAAATTATATCATTATTATTGTTATTAGTATTCTCTTATTTCTGTCGTTGTTATTGCTACTATTTCTATCATGCCTATCACTGCAGTACTCATCTGTGCTATTGTTGATATCACATTAATCGTCAATCGGGTAATGGAAAACGTATTCCAGATCATTATGAAAAATTAGTATTAAGTTTACTGTGTATTAATGTTATCGTTATTATTGTTTATTATTATCATTATTATTATTATTATTATTATCATTATTATCATCATATTATTATTGCTATTATTATCATTATCATTATTATTGTCATTGTTATTATTATTATTTTATTATTATTTGTATTATTATTATTATTATTTATTATTTAGTTATTTATTATATTATATTATTATTATTAATTATTATTATTATTATCACTAATTATTTATTATATTAGTTATTATTAGTATTATTATCATTATTATCATTATTATCATTATCATAATTATCATTATCATTATTATTATTGTTATCATCATCACTATTATCATTATCATTATTGTTAATACTATTACAATTATAATAATGATTATTATCATCATTATCATTATCATCTTGTTGTTAATGTTATTATTTTCTTTATCATCATTATTTTCATTATTATTATTATTATTATATTATACTATTATTTTTATCATTATTATCCTTATTATTATCATTATTTTCTAATTATTGATGTATTATTATTAATATTATGATTACTATCACTATCACTATCATCCTTATCCACAATATTATTACTACTGCTGTTGCTTTTATTATGAACATCATTATTTTCATGTTTTTTTCATTATTATTCTTATCATTTTATTTTTGGTTTTTATTTTAATCTTTACCATCCTTACTATCACTAATAATTTGATTATATTGTTATTATCATTATTGTTATTACTATCTTTACGATTACTATTATCATTTTCTATTAGTATTATCATTATCAATTATTATTATTATTATTGTTATGTTATTTTGTATTATTATTATTATTATTATTATTATTATTATTATATTATCATTATTATTATTAATTATTATTATTATTAATTATTATTAATTATCATTATTGTTATCATTATTATCATTATTATTATTGTTGTTGTTATTATTATCATTGTCATTATTATCATTATTATCTGTATTATGATCATTATCTTTATTATCACGATTAGTGTTATCATCACTGTTTTTATGTATATATGTACTAACATTATGATTGTTGTTGCAAATTGCTATTACTATTATGAATAATTTTGTCATCAATATCATCATTATTGTTCTTGTTTGTTCTAGTTATAATTACCATCCTCATTATTGGCATTATTCATTATCTCTTTTTTTCCATCATTATTATTATAGTCATTATCATTGTTGTTGCTGTTGTTTTCGTTGTTTTATCATTACCACTATTATCATTACGATTTGTTATCAAATATTATTATCCTTGTATTATTTTTTCTTATCATTTTCATTATTATCATTATCACGACTTTTTTGCAGCATTATCACATCATTGTTTTTTTATCATTCATATCATTATTATTATTGTCATTATTGTTACCATCATCATTATAATTTTTAAGCTTATACTGTTATTACTGTTATTATGATTATGATTTTCATTCTCATTATCATTGTCATTATCGATATTTTTATTATCATTATTAATAGCAGTAGTAGTACTAGTAGTATCAATATCAATTATTATTTTATCATAACAATGCTAAATGATAATGATAATTATCATTGATATTGTCCCTTACATTCTCTTATTTCATCCTTATTATCATTATCATTATTGTTTCGTAGATGATATTATCATTATTATTAGTAGTAGAAGTATTGTTACTATTATCATTTCATCATATTTTTGTATTATTCATTATCAAATTTTAGGGCTACTACCATTACCGCTGCTTGTCACCGGACGACTACGAACTACAGCATCTAATACCATAACCACTACTGTTATTACTATTACTACTGATAGCTAACTACTGCCTACTAATAGTCATTGTCATTACTGCTGTCTGTCAACTATCACTGGCTACTACTAGTAAACTGTTGCCCTCTTCTTATTAATTATTTTCATCAACATCATTATTCGCAATTTTCTTATATGTACAACCATACAACCACGCACACGCAAAACACACAGACAAGCCCCATTCGCCATACACACATACAACACCACCATACACACACACAAACGGACCCACACACAACACAACAACACGCACACTACAACATTCACAACACAACCACACAATATCATATACCACACAAAAGACACAATACACACATCACAGCACAACAACACATATATGTATTATTGCTATCATTTGATGTTTCTAATGCTTTAAGATTACAAACTGTCGTTAATCAGTTTCCTTATCAGTGTGTTTAAGACATAATTATTGATGTTATTCCGAGTAATATTATCCTTCTTTGGTGGAACAAAAGGAAACTAAGCTCCTTCAACGATTTCCTCCAACTTCTTATCCTTCATTTCATTTCTATCTATATTCATTTTTTTATATTATCTATCTATTCTTTCCTTCCCTTTTTTTTTTTCTTTTTCTTCTTACAGCCCAGAGTAACTCCATCCGGGCGCGAGGCAGCGTGTGGTCGTGGGTGTTCCAGCTTTTGGATTTTGGTCACGAGCGCCGCCCATCTGATAAAGGGATCAGTGTTTGTAAAAAGCGCCGCCATGTTGATTATCCTGACTGGCGGAGGCTGGAAGAGAGAGAGGGAGGGAGAGAGAGAAGGATAGGGGGTGTGGGAGGGAAGGTGAGAGAGAGAGGGGGGGAGAAGGATAGGGGGAGTGCAGGGAAGGTGAGAGGGAGAGAGAGAGAGAGAGAAGGATAGGGGGAGTGGGAGGGAAGGTGAAAGAGAGAGAAGGGGGGCAGAAGGAAGGTAGTGGGAGGGAAGGGAGAGAAGAGAGAGAGAGAGAGAGAGAGAGAGAGAGAGAGAGAGAGAGAGAGAAGAGAGAGAGAGAGAGAGCGAGAAGAGCAGAGAGAGAGAGGAGAGGAGAGAGANGATGAGAGAGAGAGAGAGAGAGACGAGAGAGAGAGAGAGAGAGAGGAGAGAGAGAGAAGAGAGAGAGAGAGAAGAGAGAGAGGAGAGAGACGAGAGGAGAGAGAGAGAGAGAAGAGAGAGCCATAGATAAAAAAGATAGAAAAGAAAGGAGAAAAAAAGAAAAAGATAAAGAGAGAAAACAGAAACAGGCAAGGAAGACCAAAATAGCCAAAAGAGAAGAGAAAAAAAAAACAAGAGAAGCAAAGAACAGCATAAAACAAACAAGAAGAAGAAACCAAAAACACGGAAAAAAATAATAATACAAATAGAAAGATTATTAAGAGAGCATAAACCAGAAAATAAACACAAACAAAAAAAATACATACACAGATATACACAAACACAGATGAGTGGACTGCCTGGGGGAAGAAGAGAGAGACAGAGAACATAATTAATCTACAAGACTAATCACAGTAATAAGGTCACTAATTGCACTAATTACTAGATGAACGCTAGATGAACATGCCAAAATTATCATCCTATATATCACTTCCTCGGAGGGGGATTGGGGTATCATCCTATATATATATATATATATATATATATATATTATATATATATATATATATCTATATATATATATATATATATATATATATATATATATATATATATTATACTTTTTCTCGAAGGGTAAGTGGGGTGGGTGGGGGGTGGGGTAGGCGTGGAAATCTCGGATCATTTTCTTAATGGATTTTTTCTTTTCTTTCTTTTCCCTTTCTCAAGAAATGTGGAGAAAGTTGGACTCTTGTCATGTTCTCGTCTCGAATCCACGACGAGGGAAGTCAGATGTGTTCTTCCTTACTTCATTAAATGTTTTTTTTTTTTTTTTTTTTTTTTTTTTTACTATTTCTTTTTATTTTATTTATTTTTTTTGTCTGTATTTAATTTTATTTCAAGTTTAGTAAGTTTTTCCCCCCCGCATTTGATTTCATTTCATATTAGGTCAGTTATTATCGAAATTATTTCATTTTACCTTTTTTTTTTTTTTTTTTTTTTTTGTCTTTTACCTTGTTTCATTTTCAGTCAGTTACTTCCTTCCTTATTCTGTGTTACCTTATTTTCTAGTCAGTAAATTCCTTCTCTTTATTTGTTATCTTATTGTATTAACTTATTTCCTTCTTTATTTTAATTTCTTCCACATTATATACATTTTTTCTTCATCACTTAATTCTATCTCATATTTTGTCCGATATTTTCATAATTTCATTCTCTCTTTAATCTATATTTGTCAATTATTTTATCTAATATCTTAGTTATCTTCTTCCAGTCTCCCTGTCTTCCTCCCAAATCATCATCCTTTTCCTATTCCAATCCTTCTTCTTAACAATAATTATATAAAGGCGCGCTACCAAAGCTTCCCACAGGCACTGAAATAAGTCATTTCTTTCTCCTTTCCCTTTTCATAACTTATTTTACCCTAATCTTTCTTCTATTTTCCTCCATTCCTAATTCGTTGATAGTGTAAAAACATAGACAAAAAAAAAAAAATAATAATAATAATTCGCAATATGTTAATAATGTAAAGACCAGGATTATTTTCAATAAATTTATATTTTTTCTCTCATTTAATTCAACCAATTGTATTCCCGATAATGTAAAGACGTGCACACACACACACACACACACACACACACACACACACACACACACACACACACACACACACACACACACATATATACTTAATCCATAAACTTCTCAATTCCCATTTAGTAAATATATCAAAAGGCATCGACATAAAAAAAATACAATTACAAGAACAAAATAAAATACAAGATAAAATAACAGAAAGGTATGAAAAAAAAAACACAAAAAAGAAAAGAAAAGAAAAGAAAAGAAAACTAACGAAAAGAAATAAAAAAATAAAAAAAAATAAAAAAAAAAATTCAAATCAAAAGAAAAAAAAAGAAAAGAAAAGAAAAAAGAAAAAAATAATAAAAAATAGAAATGAAAAAGAAAAGAACAGAAAAGAAAAACGAAGAAGGAAAGAGAGAGAGAGAGAGAGAGAGAGAAAGAAAGAAAAGAAAAAAAAAACCTTGATAGAACGCAGGGATGCCCACGGACCGAACGGCGAGGGGAGAGCTAATCCCTCAGAGATTATGGCCGGAGCACTGTAGGGGAGCGGCGGTACTTGCTTCCTCTGTCTGTCTGTCTGTCTATTTGTCTTTGTCTATTCTGTTTATCTACTTGTTTTGTTTGTCTGTCTATTTGTCTTTCTCTGTCTGTTCTGTTTATCTAATTGTTTTTGTTTGTCTGTCTATTTGTCTTTGTCTTTCTGTCTGTCTGTCTGTCTATTTGTCTTTGTCTTTCTGTCTGTCTGTCTATTTGTCTTTGTCTGTCTGTCTGTCTGTCTATTTGTCTATGTCTGTCTCTGTCTGTCTATTTGTCTTTGTGTTTCTGTCTATTTGTCTTTTCTGTCTGTGTCTGTCAGTCTGTCTGTCTGTCTATTTGTCTTTGTCTTTCTTCTGTCCTGTGTCTGTCTGTCTATTTGTCTGTCTGTCTGTCTGTTTATCTATTGTCTTTGTCTGTCTGTCTGTCCTGTTTGTTTATTTCTTTTGGCTGTCTGTCTGTCTGTCTGTCTATTTGTCTTTGTCTGTCTGTTCTGTTTATCTACTTGTTTTTGTTTGTCTGTCTTTCTGTCTATTTGTCTTTGTCTGTCCGTCTTGTCTGTCTGTCTATTTGTCTTTGTCTGTCTGTCTGTCCTGTTAGTCTATTTATCTTTGCCTGTCTGTCTTTTCTGTCTTTCTGTCTATTTGTCTTTGTCTGTCCTGTTTATCTATTTGTTTTTGTCTGTCTGTTTTTTCTTCTTTCTGTCAATTTATCTTTTTCTGTCTGTCTTTCTATCTATTTGTCTTTGTCTGGCTGTCTTTTCTGTCTGTCTGCTCTGCGTTTCTGTCCTGTTTGTCTGTCTGTCTTCTGGGTCTATTTTTTCATTTTGTGTTACTTCTCTCTCTCTACCTCCCTCTATCTCTCTCTATTTCTCTCCCCCTCCCTCTCTCTCTCACTTCTCTTACTCCCTCTCTACGCTCATCCCTCCCTCCCTCCCTCCCTCCCTCCCTTCCTCCCCCCTCCCTTCCCTCCCCTTCCTCCCTCCTCCATCCTTCCATCCCTTCCCTCCATCCCTCTCCCCCTCCCCTCCTTCCTCCTTCATCCTACAACAATCCCAAAGTGTCCAAGTCCCCCTGCGACCCCCCGGCTCACCCTATCCCCTTCCCCCCATCCCAAACTCACATCCCCTCATCCTACCCCCTTCCCCCCATCCCAAACTCATACCCCCTCCTCCCCTTCCCCCCCCCCTCCTCCCCTTTCCACCCCCTGCCGACCCCCCCGGCCTACAATCCCACAGGGTAAGCTCTTGCAACTCCCCAGCGACACGAAAGATCATCCATTACCGGGAGAAAGAAAACGCAGCTCTACCAAGGAGTGGAAAAACGGGAGAGAGAGAGAGGAGAGGGGGAGAGGGGGAGGGAGAGAGAGAGAGAGAGAGAGGGAGAAGGGAGGGAGGGAGAGGAGGAGAAGGGAGAGAGAGAGAAGGGAGAGGGAGGGAGGGAGGAGAGAGAGAAGGAGAGGAGGGGAGGGAGAGAGAAGGAGAGAGAAGGAGAGGGGAGAGGGAGGGAGGGAGAGAGGAGAGAGAGAAGGAGAGGGGAGAGGGAGGGAGAGGGAGAGAGGAGAGGGGAGGAGAGAGAAAAAGGAGAGAGAGATGGGGGAGAGAGAGGGAGGGAGGGAGAGAGGGGGGGGGGAAGAGGGGGGGATGGATGGAGAGAGAGAGAGAGAGAGAGAGAGAGAGAGAGAGAGAGAGAGAGAGAGAGAGAGAGAGAGAGAGAGAGAGAGAGAGAGAGAGAGAACGCGAGAGAGGAATGTTGCAAGGCGAAATTAATTCCTCGATATTACTTTTCTTGTTGAGGACATGAGAGGGGGGGGGTAAGGGGTTGGGGGATGAAAAAGAAGGGGGTAGGGGGTAGGGGTGAAGATGGGAGGAGGAGGGGAAGAGGGGAGGAGGGTGTGAGGGGGAGGGGTAAGGGAAGGCTGTTGTCAACGAGAAAAAAAATAACAATAATAAAATAAAAATCTAAAAAAAATATGAACAGAAATCCAGCAACACCAAATCGACAAACAATAAACAAATAAATAATAAACAATAAACAAGTAAATAAATGAAAAATACAAAAATATTAACAAATCCAGCAACACCAAATCAACAAAAAATAAACAAATAAAGAAAACAGGTAAATAAATGAAAAAAACAGAAATCCAACATTACTAAAAAAATACTACTGCAACTACTAATAATAAATCCTAATAGAAATCCAGCAACACCAAATAAAAAAGAATAAGTAAAAAATAAAATCTAAATGTCTGAACGGAACACTAAATAAGTAAATAAATAAAACATAAAATGAATAATAAACAAAATAAACAAACGGATAAGAGAAAATAAACTGAATAAATAGATAAAAAATAGATAAATAAAATAAATACATAAAAATTCTCAAATGAATAAATGAACAATTAAGACTAAAAATAAATAAATAAAAATAAATAAAACGAACATGAAATAAAATCAATAAATATATCAATAAATAAAATCAAATGATAAATAAAACAAATCAAATAAAGAAAGAAAATGAAAAAATCAAATAAACAAATCAATGAAAAGTAAAATAAATATACAAGTAAATATATAAATGAATAAGATAAATAGAAAAATTACAAAAAAATGAAATGAACTAATAAACAAAACAAATAAAACAAATATATGAATTAAAAAGAAATAAAGTTAAATGAAAAATAAATAGATAGATAAATGGAAAACAAATAAATCAAATAAATAAAAAATAAAAACAAATAAATGAAAAAGACATAAATAGAAAAATAAAAAAAGATAAATGAAAAATTTACAAATGAAAAACAAATACAGACAAAAACAATTTTAAAAAATGAACAAACAAATTAAAAAAAATAAAAAACGTAAAAACAAACAAAACACGTAAACAAACAAATAAAAAAATAAATGAAAAATAAACTAATGAAAACAAACAAAACAAATAAACAAACAAATCTAAAAATTAAAAACAACAACCAAACAAACAAAACACGTAAACAAACAAATAAAAAAATAAATGAAAAATAAACTAATGAAAACAAACAAAACAAATAAACAAACAAATCTAAAAATTAAAAACAACAACAAAACAAACAAACCTAAACAACAACAACAACAACAACAGAATTCGGGAGCCTTAGCGCCGCACGAACAATGAACAGGAATCAATGGGCAACAGGTATTGCATCTTACAACAGGTGGCTTGCCTCGCCCGGCGGGGGTCTTGGAGGAGGAGGAGGAGGGACGAGGAGGAGGAGGAGGAGGAGGAGGAGGAGGAGGAGAGGAGGAGGAGGAGGTGGGAGAGGGAGGGAGGAGAGGAGTGGGGAAGGTGGGGGAGAGAGGGAGTGGGGATGGTGGGGGGGGAGGGAGTAGGGGATGGCGGGGTCTTGGGAGGAGGGAGCTGGAAGGGAACGAGGAGGAGGAGGAGGAAGGAGGAGGGAGGAGGGAAAGGAGGAAGCTAGGAGAGGGAGTGAGGTGATGGTGGGTCGGGGGAGAGGGGGATAGTTGGANTTGTTTTTTTTCACCCTCCCGATCCTCCCTCCCCTCCCTTCCTCCCGCCTCTCGCGGTCACGTTTCCCCACCTCCTCCCTTCCTCCCCCTCCTCCCTCCCCCTAGTCTCCGCCCGTGCTCTGTTTCTCCCACCTCCCCCTTCCTTCACTTCCTCCCGCCCTCCCCGGTTCTGTTCGCACCAACCTCCTCCTTTCTCCCTCACCCTCCCCGTCCCCCCCCCTATTCCTCCGGAGTCTTAGTTTCGCCCAACCCCTCCTCCTTCCCACCTTTCCTCTTTCCTCCCCACCGCCTCCCACGGGTCTGTTTCACCCCAAACGTCCCTCCTCCTTCCATCCCCTCCTCCCGGTCTGTTTCACCCCACCCTCCTCCTCCTTCCCCCTCCCGATCTGCTCTATAAGACAAGCCATCCCCTTTCTGCAGATAATCATATACAATGCAGTAATAACGACCACCCTTACACGGGCCATAAAAGTCACACGCGCGCTAGAATGGCATCCACACACGAAGAACAAACGGAAGTTCTTTATCTAAGCATCTTCTTTATTATTTCAGGATGATGAATAAGGGTTTGTGATTGTGACCGACACGAGGACTTGTATATCATGAATACTTTCTTCGAAAAAAAGACTAGAACGGAAGTGGACAAGGAAATCGCCATCTGACATCAAAAACGAAATTGACTTCATAATTTCAAATAACTTGAGAAAATACAATTCTATAACGTACAATTAGCAACAGGCCTCCAATCGTTATACAATCCCATAGGCTAATTTTCACACAAATGGCGTTGAGCTCGATCTCTGCATGCCTGTATATATGGTGTAATGATAATATGCTGTATAATGACTGCCCTAACACGATGCATACGTTTATATAGTGTGTGATGGCTGCCTTACTGCCTTACCTAACATGATATCTATCTTATACCCTGTATAATGACTGCCATAGCACGGTACATGTTTGTATGTACTGCTTAGTGATTAGCCCAACGAGAGGTATAAAAGCCACAAGCCTGGCTATGACTGGAATCAAAATGTAACACTAAACGGATTTTTTTTACGAAATTCGTTTTATCAGAAAGGCACTCTTGTTCCCGAAGACTCTGCAGAAGGATATAACCTCAGGGGCATCGGGATAAAAAAAAAAAAAAAAAGATGGAAGGTGGGGGAGAAGGAGAAGAGAAATGAAGAAAAGAAGGAAAGGGAGAGAGAGAAGAAATGAGGAGGGAGGAGGAAGTAAAAAATGAGGCAAGGGAAGAGAATGAAAGAAGGATAGTAGAAGAACGAATGAGGAAAGAGTAATAGGGCTGAAGAGAAGAGAAAGGGATGATGGAGATCGAAGAAGAGAGAGCAATGAAGAAGAAAAGAAGGAGAGAAGGAAGAGAGACTAACTAGGGAAAAAGAGGCAGGAGAAGGAGAGAAAATGGAAGGAGAGGGAGGGAGCATAGAAGAGGCCGAGGCACTCCCATAAACCCTTATCTGTGTGTCTTCGTACCCAAGGGTGCCATGATATCCCTGTCGTTACACTATGGCACCCTGAGATCGAGTACCGAGTGAAGGAGGGAGGAAGGGAGGATGGGAGAGAGGAGTGCGGAGAGGAAGGATGAGAAGGAAAAAGAGAGAGAGAGAAGAAGAAAAGAGGAAGGGAGGGACGACAGAGTGCGGAGAGGAAGATGAGAAGAAAGAGAGAGAGAGGAGAAGGGAAAGAGGAACGACAGAGTGCGGAGAGGAAGGGAGAAGAAGAGAGAGAGAGGAGAAGGGAAAGAGGAAGGGACGACAGAGTGCGGAGAGGAAGGATGAGAAGGAAAGAGAGAGAGAGAGAAGGAAAGAGAAGGGACGACAGAGTGCGGAGAGAAAGATGAGAAGGAAAGAGAGAGAGGAGAAGGGAAAGAGGAAGGACGGCATCGTGGGTCCATGAAGGGAGGAGGGGGAGAGAGGGGGACTCATGGGAGGAGAGAGGGGGAGGGGAGGGAGGATGGTGGCTGTGTGGTAAGAGGGAGGAGGTGGGGGAGTGGGACTCATGGAAGAAGGGAGAGGGGGGAAGTGGAGTAAAGGGGGGGAGGGGGAGAGCCCGGTTGAGCTTCTGCAGGAATGAGATACAACGTAGCATTAGAAAGTAATTGGGAACACGTGACTGCAGTCTTTTGGAGTGAGTGGGTGGCACTGGGCATTGGCACTAGGCACTGGGCATTGGCATTGGATACTGGTTATTGGCACTAGCCACGGCGATGGAACTAGGTGCTGGGTCTTGGTAGTATTGGCACAAGCAGCAGGGGGCTTTGACACCACTACTATGTACTAGATACCAGAACTAGCAATAGCATTGAACCTAAGGGTATTGCTAGTACACCCAGCACTCTAGGCACTGTCACTGAACACTGATACCGACCACTAGACATCCAATACTATCACGAGGGAAGCAATGGCACTGGGCACCGTTATTAGTACTGGGCACTAAACCTTGGGTACAATTATTAACACTTACACAGGGCACTGGGCACTGGGCACTCTCACTGGCCCCTGTGACGGACTTGTTTGACGTTTTGTGTCAAGCTGAATTTGGCTGTCATATCAGTTAGATTTTATAGTGACAGATATTATTATTAGAGGGTCCGCTTTTGTGTGTAAGAGTTTGGAATAGAAAGAGGGAGAAGGAAACGGATTGATAGACAGACAAGCAGAGAGGGAGAGACAGAGATAGAGAAGGACAGTGAGAGACAGGGACAAAGAGACAAAAGAACAGAAATGCAGAGAGAGAGAGAGAGAGAGATAGAGAGGGGGAAGGAGACAGAGACAGAGAAATACAGGGAAAGAGAAAGAGAGGGTGGAAGAGAGAAGAGAGAGAGAGAGAGAGAGAGAGAGAGAGAGAGAGAGAGAGAGAGAGAAGAGAGAGAGAGAGAGAGAGAGAGAGAGAGAGAGAGGGTGCGCTTTTGTGTGTAAGAGTTTGGAATAGTAAGAGGGAGAAGGAAACGGATAGATAGACAGACAAGCAGAGAGGGAGAGACAGAGAAGGACAGTGAGAGACAGAAGCAAAGAGACAAAAAAACAGAAATGCAGAGAGAGAGACATAGAGAGAGAGGGGGGAAGGAGACAGAGACAGAGAAATACAGGAGAGAGAGAGAGAGAGAGAGAGAGAGAGAGAGAGAGAGAGAGAGAGAGAGAGAGAGAGAGAGAGAGAGAGAGAGAGAGAGAGAGAGAGAGAGAGAGAGAGAAGGAGTGCGCTTTTGTTGTGTGTAAGAGTTTGGAATAGTAAGAGGGAGAAGGAAACGGAGAGATAGACAGACAAGCAGAGAGGAAGAGATAGAGACAGAGAAGGACAGTGAGAGACAGGGACAAAGAGACAGAAAAATATGAATGCAGAGAGAGAAGGGGAAGGAGACAGAGACAGAGAAATGCAGGGAAAGAGAAAGAGTGGGTGGGGAGAGAGAGAGAGAGAGAGAGGGAGAGAGAGAGAGAGAGAGAGAGAGAGTAAGAGAGAGAAATGGAGAGAATGAGAGGGTGGAATATAGATAGATAGATAGAGAGAGAGAGAGACAGAGACAGAGACAGAGAGAGAGTGAGATAAAGAGAGAAAGTAAAAGAGAGAAATGGAGAGAATGTGAGGGTGGAAGATAGATAGATAGATAGATAGACAGAGAAAGAGAGAGAGAGAGAGAGAAAGAAAAAAAGAAAGAGAAATAGAGAGAATGAGAGGATGGGAGATAGATAGATAGATAGATAGAGAGAGAGAGAGAGAGAGAGAGAGGAGAAAGGATAGGAAATAGAGAGAATGAGAGGATGGAAGATAGATAGAGTGAGAGAAATCACGGTAGCATCAAACAATCTTCATCTATCTATTTTCACATCTATCACTCTTCTCTTCTTATCTACCTTGTTTATCGACGTGCTTGCATTCCCTCCAGACCTCTCCAAGAAGCGCTTTCAATCAGCATGCATGCCTTCTCCTTCCTTCGCTGAGATGTGAGGCGGTTGATAATGTGCAGGAAAATGTCGAGGTGTGTGTGTGTGTGGGGGGGGGGGGTAGGTGGTGGATCTATGTGTGTGTGTGTGTTGTCTGGGGGGGGGGGGGAGGTGGGTGGATCTATGTGTGTGGCGTGCGGGTGGGTGGGTGGGTGGGTGGATCTGTGTGTGTGGGTGTGTGTGTGTGTGTGTGGGTAGGTGGGTGGATCTGGTGTGTGTGGTGTGGTGTGTGGGGTGTGGGTGAATCTGTGTGTATGGGTGCGGGTGGGTGTGGGTGGATGGGTGTTTGTGGTGTGCGTGTGTGTGTGTGCGGGTGGGTAGTGGGTGGGTGGATGTGTGTGTGTGTGTGTGTGTGCGGATGGGTGGGCGGGTGGATCTGGGGTGTGTGTATGTGTGTAGGTGGAATGGTTGGATCTTCTGTGTGTGTGTATGTGTGTGGGTGGGTGGATCTGCGTGCGTGTGTGTATATGTGTGTATGTGTGTAGGTGGGTGGGTGGATGTGTGTGTGTGTGTGTGTGTGTGTGTGCGGATGGGTGGGCGGGTGGATCTGGGGTGTGTGTTGTGTGTGTAGGTGGATGGGTGGATCTCGGTGTGTGTGTGTGTGTGTGTGTGTGTATGTGTGTGGTTGGTGGATCTGCGTGCGTGTGTGTATATGTGTGTGTGTAAGACGAGGAGAAAAGGTTAGTAGGGATGGGGTTCGTGGTTGTGTAAGTGTAAATTGGGGGTTGGGGGGGGAGTGACATACTTTGTGTTAGCGCATGTAGAAGGGGGCGCTGTTGTGTAACTGCGTGTGCGTTTGTGTTAGTATGTGTATTTGTGTGTATGTGTGCCTACATGCATGTGTACGTAAATGTAAATGTGCGGGTAACATTATTACTGGTATTGTTATCATTATTATTATTATTACTAAGAATATTATGGTGGGTGCGTGTTTGTGGTTACCTCCGCAAGTTTGTGTGTGCGTGTGTGTGTGTGTGTGTGTGTGTGTGTGTGTGTGTGTGTGTGTGTGTGTGTGTGTGTGTGTGTGTGCACTATGTACCCATGCGTGAATAATAAATGAATCTATACTCTCAGTATGTAAATATACGTTCGTACATATATTTACATATATGTATATGAACATCGTACACGGTTATGTGCGTGCATCTGTCTACATGTGGAAACAGAAAACCGTTCACATGAATGTATCCTCACACATCATTATGTACAGTACGTGTGCATGTGTATGAAAAGCCTTGCCGAGAACCATGAAATTAGCACAGTATTAACACAGAACTCGGGTGTCAATTTGAGGTCTCTCGGCCTTCTCGCGTGATCTCGTTAATTAATAAGTGTTCTGGTTCGTCCTTGATTTTTGTTCTGCGTCATGAATGTGTGTATTTTCTGGTCATTTGAAGCTACTTGTGTGCGTGCGTCTGTGTTTCTTTGTTTATTCGTTATTGTATTTCATATGTGGAATTGGAGTGTGGTTGTTGATCTTATTTTATTTAGTTGGTTTCGATATTTACATTTTCTTTCGTTTGGGCATATTATTCCCATTTTCTTTTGTAAAGCATATTATTTCCATTTTCTTTAGTTGAAGATGTCCCGTTTTCTGCTATTGATTGTATTTTTCCAGTATTATCTGCACGTAATTTTCTTGGGTTTTATATTGATGTTAATATTACAATTTGCTTGTAAAGACTGTTATTCACATTTTTTTTGTTAGAGTCCGATATTTCCATTTTCAGTTATTTAGATATACTTGTTTTTCATTGAATCTGAATGTTCTTCCCGTTTCATTTGCCTCAATGTGATTTCCCATTTTCTTTCACATCATGTTATCACCATTTTCTGTTATTTGAGAACGGTGTTTCTATTTTCCAGGTTATTATGTTTTCTTTTTAATCTCATATACATGTTATTTTCTTCTGAATCTTTCTTTTGTGGAATATATTATTGTTAGTAAAAAGGCGATAGAAGATATATAAGAGTGGCCAATAATTGTGAACGCAGACAGATAAGTAAATAAGTATGTAGACAGTAAAATAGATTAACGCTTTAAAACGAACTGGAAAAAAACTAACTGCATAATGAATAATAAGATTAAGAGATAGTATTTTGAGATTAAACTTAAAAAAAAAAGACTCTGTGAATTAAGAAACTGCGTAATTCAACTTCAGAGGAATCAAAACAAATGAACGTCGCTTTTATCCGCTATCGGGATTTGTGTTCGGTAGACGCTGTTGACAAGTCCTTCGAGTTAACGCCCTTTCGTCGCCTAGGTTCTTCTCCCCCCTTCTCCTCCTCCTCTTCTCTTCGTCTTTCTTGTGCTCCTCTTTCTCTTTCGATTCTACTTGTACATGCATTATTATTCTCTTTATTTTGCCTTTTATTTCGTCTTCCCTTTCATCCTCTCGCATCCTCTCCCTATCCGTCCTCTTCTTCTCTTCGTCTTTCTTGTACTCCTCTTTCTCTTTTGATTCTACTTGTACATGCATTTTTTTTTTCTCTTTATTTTGCTTTTTATTTCGTCTTCCCTTTCATCCTCTCGCATCCTCTCCCTATCCGTCCTCTTCTTCTCTTCGTCTTTCTTGTACTCCTCTTTCTCTCTTGATTCTGCTTGTACATGCATTTTTATTCTCTTTATTTTGCCTTTTATTTCGTCTTCCCTTTCATCCTCTCGCACCCTCTCCCTATCCATCCTAGCTCCTCCTTCACTTTAACCCCCCTTCCCCTCCCTCCTCTACCTCCCTCGTCCCTCCCTCCTACCCCCTGGACACGACATTGGTGCCATCTCCTCTGCTGGCACCGTCTGGCTCCCTGTGCCATCAGCCTAGAGATGGGAATTGCATATGAATACATGTTTTGTTTACTTTTAAGTCTCGAGATAGCGCTTACATGCTCGCTCTCGGACGCCATGCGAGTTCGCCTCAGAGGTTTTTGGGGAAGGAACTCTCGTAGGCATATTTATTAGAGCGAATGTGTGTGTTTGCGTGCGCGTGTGTGTGTATTTTTTGTGTTTATTTACTTATCGATTTTTATTACTTTTTGTCAGTGTATAAATGAAGGATGGAAAAATTAGGAGAAAGGAAAAACAAAATGACAAAATGCCCAATAGCAAAAGTTCACTCTTATTAATCTCTCTCTTTCTCTTTGCTATATTTATTATCAAACCTTTCCCCTTCTCCTCATCCTCATCTCTCTCCTTCATTCTCTATCCCTCATCCTCCTCTCTCTCCTTCATTCCCATTTTCTATTCCTTTCTTCCATCTCACCACCTTCCTCCTCTATTTTCTTCACCCCTTTTCCTCACTCCTCTCCTCTTTCCCCTTCCTCTCCTTTCCTCCTCTCCTCCCTCTCCGCCTCTCTTCTTCTCCATTTTTTTCCTTCTATATTTCTCGTATATCTTAAGAGCTTCAGTGTCCTTGCCTGACGTCTTGAGAAAGATCTTATCCAGGGCTCAGGGTGGACGCCATCTTGAGGGGCTTGGGTGACGGGGGGGG
>NW_020869263.1:813566-823566 GCF_003789085.1 Penaeus vannamei | reverse complement strand
CTAGAGTAGAGGCCGAGAGAGACGAGACCGAGGAGGGCGACGAGAGAGAGAGAGAGAAAGAGAGGGAAGGAAGGAGGAGAGAGATACAGGGAGAAAAGGGAGGATGCCGAGCAGAGAGAGACGGGAGACAGATACCAAACAGACAGACAGATATATAGACAGACAGACAAGAGAGAGCCAAAAACACAGACACCAAAGAAAACAAAACAGGACCAAAGGACACACCAAAAGAATGAGAGAAAGACAAAGACCACAACATAAGGAGAAGAACGAACTGTCGATTACAAAGGAAGAACAGCGACATGACCATTTTCCCTATGCCTCTCGCCCCCCTCCCTCCCCCCCCGCGCTTCCCCCTAGCTTTAATTAAACAACACTCCATTACCATTCACTGGTGACAACATTACAGTTGTAAATAGTGCGCCCCCACGGCAGTGGTTGACGGGTGCCTTAATCAAGCTGACCCGTCGTAGCTAAGGAAAAAAATAAAGAAAAAAAAGTGTTATTGGCAAACACGCCTGAGGATCAGTGACTCTTATTGACGTCATCGCGTATTTTGTAATAAAAAAGGAAAAAAATGTTTGTGTTATTGTTTCTGGTAATGTTGTCCATAGGAATGAGGATAATTGGTAAAGCAAAAAAATAATAATCAATAATGAGAAAAAATTATGATGATTACTTATCAACGGAGGAGGATATACTGATGAATAAAGGAGATTAAATGATAATGGTAGAAAGGATGATGATTAATGTTTTTTTCATAATCAGTAACGTATTAGTCATGCTTGATGGGTAATGGATAAGACAACGAACTCACTATCAATAATTTCATTTATCATTACCGATAACACTTTCGATAGCGAACGCAATACTAATAATAGATAAACAGTAACACAACGAACTATAACAATGCAAACATTACCGTTAAAATAAAAACAAGGTAAAACTGCAATCATTTGAATTGGCATTTTAATTTATCGGAGAAAATGTAGAACAAATATTCAAACACCTCGAATTGGTTTCCTTCGAAAACAATGGACATGCTTTTTGGCAAGTATTTCTAAACAAGGAACCTTTTCAGCGACTTAGTCCATTGTCTTGCTAATTTACGTAGTTTCGTGACCTATGATCTATAATTTTTCTTTCTTTTTTCCTATTTTTTGTTTATTAATTACTTTTTTTTGAAGGATTCGGTTTCAATCTGTATTCTCTTTTTGTTTTGTTGATTAGTTGATCTCTGGTCTGTCATGTTAGTCTGTCATGTCCTCTCATCTGTCTGTCTGTCTGGTCTGTTCTCTCTCTCTCTCTCTCTCATCTCTCTCTCTCTCTCTCTCTCTTCTCCTTCTCTCTCTCTCTACCTCTCTCTCTCCTCTCTCTCTCCTTTCTATTCTCTCTTCTCTCTCCTTCCTCTCTCCTCTCTCTCTCTCTATCTCTCTCTCTCTCGTCTCTCTCTCTCTCTATCTCTCTCTCTCTCTCTCTCTCTCCTCTCTCTCTCTCTCTCTCTCATCTCATCTCCCTCTTCTCTCTCTCTTCTCTCTCTCTCTCTTCTCTCGCTCTCTCTCTCCTCTCTCTCTCTCTCTCTCTCTCTCTCTCGATCTCTCTCTCTCTCTCTCTCTCTCTTCTCTCTCTCTCTCTGCTCTCTTCTCTTTCTTTTTTTAAACTTGATTCGATTTAGGCATGAAAACACAGCTGACTCCCATTCACTCACATACATTGCAAGGATAACTCCCTATGTTGCATTCTACTCCCGACCCATCAGAGTCCGCGTTGGGGCCACCGTGTTCTAAAAAATAACTCTGCAAGCCCTGGCGTGAAGGACATCAAGTGCACAGGGACATTAAGTATATAGGACAGAGAGACAGACTAACGCACGCCGGGGTCCAGAAACCACACGAAGAGTTGCTCTGTGCGATGGAAAGGAGTCATGGTAATTGTCATGTAAGTGCAGGAAGGATGGGTTTTGCGTTCTTTGAGAATTTGGGGAAGAAATGTATAGATCTGCTGGATTGATGTGTCGCATATGTGTACGTATATATACACACACGCAAACAGAGGTAGAGAGAGAGGGAGAGAAAGAGAGAGAGAGAGACAGAGAGAGACAGAGACAGGAGAGAAAGAGGAGAAAGAGGAGAAGACCAGAGACAAAGAGACAGAGAGAGAAGAGAAGAGAAAGGGGAGAGAAACAGACAGAGAGACAGAGAGAAAGGGAGAGAACAGAGAGAGAGAGAGAGAAACAGAGACGAGTTACATACAGACACAGAGAGACAGACAAACCAACCAAAGACTGATAGAGTTATTAGTATATAAAAAATTCCATTTCCATTCTCTCTCTCTCTCTCTCTCTCTCTCTCTCTCTCTCTCTCTCTCTCTCTCTCTCTCTCTCTCTCTCTCTCTCTCTCTCTCTCTCTCTCCTCTCTCTCTCTCTCTCTCTCTCTCTCTCATCCCTCTCCCCCTCTCCCTCTCTCCCTCTCTCCCTCTCTCCCTCTCTCTCCTCTCTCCTCTCTCCCTCTTCTCTCTCTCTCTCTCTCTCTCTCTCTGTCTCTCTCTCTCTCTCTTCTCTCTCTCTCTCTCTCTCTCTCTCTCTCTCTCTCTCTCTACTCTCTCTCTCTCTCTCTCTCTCTCTCTCTCTCTCTCTCTTCATCCTTTCTCTCATATCTCTTTCCAGTCTTCCTCTCCACTCTGCGTTTTGCACCATACTTTCTCCCTCTGTCTAAAGGCATTAATAATCAGCCATTGTTTGAAGTTCTAATTAGACAGTCGGGTTATCTAATAGTTCTGATAAAGAATTTAGATTCATTTTCCGAGCCATTGTTGTCTCCAGTCTGCAAGGATTGGCTAATGGATAAATCATCACATTGCAACAACAGCTGCTGCTCCTCTGCATTGATTGGCATGTTGCTTCAGTGTTTTTCTCGCGACACAGCTGATACCGCAGTCCTTATCAGCTGTTTGGGTACGCCTCGTTTCGAAGTCTTTTTTTTTTTTTTTTTTTTTTTTTTTTTTTTTTTTTTGAGACAGGGGCAGTAGCAGGGATAAGGATGTTGATATGAGGGGATGATGAAAATGAGGGTGAGGAAGAGGAGGAGGAGGATAACAGTGACAGAAATAACAAAAACAACAACAGCAACAGACAACCACAACAATAATATTTAATGATAAGAATAATGGTAATGATTAATAACAATAATGATGATAACAACTATAATCATAGCAATAATAATAACAATAACAATGCTAAGAATTATAATAACAACAAAGATGATAATGATAACAATAATCATCATCATCATCATCATTATCATTATCATTATCATTATCATTATCATTATCATTGTCATTATCATTATCATTATCATCATTATCATTATCATTTATTATCATTATCATTATCATCATGCATCATCATCATCATTCATCATGCATTAATCACATCATCATAATGATAATATCAATTGAATAACTATGATAATAGTAATGACGATAATATAATATGATAATGAATAACAATAGTAATTGATTATAACGTAATAATAGTTTTAATAGTTATGATAATATTAATGATAATTACGATCATCATTATCATTATCCTTACCAATATCATTACCATCATTATCATTATTATCCTCATTGTTATCATTATCATTATCATTATTATCATTTTATCATCATTACCATTTTTTATTCATTAGCTCATCATGTTATGTTATTTTCATTATTACCATTACTGTTATCATTACCTTATTTAATATTTCATTATTTCATAATCATTAGCATTACTCTGTTGTTGGTGTTTTGCTAATGTTATCAGCATTATAGTCATTATTATAGTTATTATAGTCATTATCTTCATCGCCGGTATCATCATAATCATCCTTATAATTACTGTTCACATTATAATGATAAGGATGATAAAAAATGAGTTTCATTTATATCTAACTGAATGTGCTCACTTGATGGATGTATTGTGCAGGTATAACCCATGTAAATTTGCAACATATCTAATTGTTCCCATTGTTATACTAGCAAATAAAGTTCAGGCAAGTGATTTCAAACTGAATATTTGCTCTTTTCTGAATATTCCCGAGTCCAGGCGGGTATATACTGAGAATCAACACAAGTTTTATGTACTTAAAGCAAAATAACTTGTTCTAAATTCATGTGGAAAGGATAGACGTCGGTTCGGCTGGAATTCTATTTATCTCTGGTGTTTTTCTAGCGTTTTATTGCCCCCTTTTGGGTCTGCGTTCATTTGCATTGATTTTTGTTCTCTGTTTACGTGGTTGTTTTCGCTGTGGGTTGGCTGTGGTGGGAGTCAGTGTTAGGCGTGCTTTGAATTTCCATGTGTTGGTGCATGGTTTACTCTCTCTCTCACTCTCTCTCTCTCTCTCTTCTCTCTCTCTCCTCTCTCTCTCTCTCTTCTCTCTCTCTTCTCTCTCTCTCTCTCTCTCTCTCTCCGTTTTGTTTCTCTCACTCTCTCTCTTTCCTCTCTTCTGTTCTTCTCTCTGTTCTCTCTTCTCTCTCCTTATTATCTCTATCTATCATCTTCTCTTTTCTCTTCTCCTCCCTTTCTCTCTCTCTCTCTCTCTCTCTCTCTCTCTCTCTCTCTCTCTCTCTCTCTCTCCTCTCTCTCTCTCTCTCTCTCTTCTCTCTCTTCTCCTTATTCAATTACTTGCTCATTTATTCACCCATTCTCTATCTATCCCTTATATCTATTCATCTATCTTTCTATCTTTCTCTGAGTATAAATAATCTAATCAGTAATCCCTGTTTCACTTCACTTCCTGAACATGAGAGAAAGATAGATCGGACAAGTATCATAATATACTGTAATTGTATCTGCCACTCCTCTCCCACTAGAAAATATAAAACGACGATTAAAAAAAAATACACGTTTACCTCCTCTTTCTGTAAGGCAACTCACTCACAAGTAAATAGCTTAATAAATTGATAAATGTCAGGAATTCTAGGAAAACTTTCATTTCCTCCAATGCGCAAGATTTTTTTTTCTTTCTTTCTAAGTAATAGGAAAGAAGGGTATTTTTTCTTTCTCTCCTCCAAGACCTAAGGGTTTAATACGATATCTTGCATCAGTCAGGGGAGCAGACCCTTTGTGGAGGGAGAGTCTGACAAGTGATTGATTGACCTGAGTGAATGAGGGTTGGATTGATTGCTTCTTGTTTTTCATTAGAGGGGATACACACTAATAAATTATTGGGTTGAAACACTGAAACAAGGAGTGTCAGGTCCGTAGATTTACTGCTTGCAACATTTGGACGGATGAGGTGTGTTTGGTTGTCAAGTTCGCGGATCGTCTGGCTTAATACGTCCATGTTGAGGTCATTTGCCATTTAGATATGCGAAATATGTGTTGAAATAAATACTTGAAAACCAGTTAAACGTTTTCTCTTCCGGTAAAAATGTTGATTGCAAAATTAATGGTTTGGCTGCTAATCAGGCGATTGAGGATCACGATTAACAAATTGCTTTTACTAATGAGTTCTTTCCAAAGATTTTTTTTCGCGTCATTCGAACTCAAACTGACCTTTTGCCCGCCAAACCTGCCGCCCTTCCCGCCCTGATTCACTTAACACGCAATCCTTAAATTCTGAGGAATGCTGGACAGATCAAAGGGAAAATCATAATACCAGCGATGTGAGTGATCAAATTAATTAAATGGCGCGTTTATATAGCGGAAATATCACTTGCCTCTTCAGCATAGAGAGTGCTGCGCCTTGGCTTGCATTCCCCTGATATGTACACCGCCGTTGCTAATTAACATACTCGTTGCTTTTTAATTTCGTCAGAGATCATGTCCCCTTTATCATCCACGTAAAAGTCGCCTTTATGAACAATTAGACCGTCCTACATAGGTGATATCCCCTTTGATGCTGTCATGCCTTAGTTATCACCGTAGTTTCATTTCATTTTGTTTTTATTTTCATTACTTTTTTTACTAGGAAGTCGACTAGGTGTGATCCAAGCGCTGATGATTATAATTAATGCTAGATATTCAGTTTCAGAAATTATTTAAAGAGTTAAAAGGCAAATATTTTTTTAATGTTTAGAGTGTATGTATGTGTGGAGTGTGTGTGTGTGTGTGAGTGTGTGTGTGAGAGAGAGAGAGAAGAGAGAGAGAGAGAGAGAGAGAGAGAGAGAGAGAGAGAGAGAGAGAGAGAGAGAGAGAGAGAGTTTGTTTACGTGTATGTGTACATGCATGTGTCTTTGTATGTCTGTGTGCTAGTGTGCGTGCGTGTTAAGAAAACTAATTCACAGAAGATCGAAACGGAAGCCAGCACGAACTAGGACACCCCCCCCTAAAAAAAACAAACAAAAAAAAAATACACATTACCCAGCCAGGCATATCTCTCCTAGCGTGACAGAATCATAATCCCCCTTGCCACATTATGACATTTCCCCCCCCCCACGTTGTATCACACTGGCGCCCAACCGAGGCATGTCACGTATAAAAGTTTGATGCGAGGCGATATCTTTCGATTATTCAAAGAATTCGTGTCTTTCCGAGAAGGCGTAGAGTGAGGCTCGAGAAAGAAAATTATATTGAATTGGAAGGAAGAGAGGAGAAGGTGAAAGAGAAGGGGGGAGGGGAGGGGGAGGGGGGAGGGATGCGGACAAGCCTGATGGAGTGAATGCTTTTTAATCCTTCTCCTCCTCCCTCCTCCTCTTAATCTTATCTCCTCTCCTCCTCCTCCTTAATCTTACTCCTCCTCCTCCTCCTTCTCTCTTATCTCCCCTCCTCCTCCTCCTCCTCCTCCTTCTTAATCTTATGCTCCTCCTCCCTCCCTTCTCTTCCTTCTCCCCCTCCTCCTCCTCCTCCTCCTTCCTCCTCCCCTCCTCCTCCTCTCTTCCTCTCTCTTCCTCACTAATCATATACTCCTCCTCCTTCTCCTCCTTTTTCGATTCTTCCACCTTGCTCCACTTCTTCATTGTCATTATTACTATTATTGCCATTATCATTATCATCAGCATCGTTATCATCGTTATTATTATCATCATTATCATCATTATTGTTGTTATCATTATTATCGTCATACTTATTATCATTCCCGTATCATTGTTCACACCATTATCATCATGTTATTTTCTCTCATCATTGTTATTACTTTTATCATAATTTTCATTATCATTATTATTGTTATTGTCATTATCATGATAATCATTATTACTGTTATCATGATTATTGTATCTATCGTTACTATTGTTATCATTATCATCATAATTACCATCATTGTTATTATCAGTTATATTATCATTACTATTTTTGTTGTTATCTGTATTGTTATCATTATCCTAATTATTGTTTTTAACTATTATCATTATCATTTTTTGTTATCATTATTATTAGTATAATTGTTGCTATGATTATCATTATTATCAATGTTTACAATACTGTTGTTGTTATCATCATTATAATTATCATAATTTCTAGAAGTTTTATCATTATCATAATTATTAACGTGATTGCTATCTTTATCACCTGTGATCGTCATTATCAACATTATATTTACCCTTATTGTTATCATCATCATTGACTTTCTTATTATCACTATTTCTATTATCATTACGGTTACGCTACTATCTATATAAATGGTTATAAACATTATAAACATTTGACGTAGAAATGGCGATTAGTAATTTCCCTTGCTCGTTCTGTTTCATTCTCCTTTCTCTGTATTTCTTTCTCGTCTTCCTGTGTCTATTCTTCTTTAACTTTTCATCCTCGATTTAATTTGTTTTATTTTTCTTGCTTTCGTTTTCTTTCCTTTTTTATCTCCGTTTTCGCAATCCTTCGTTTCCTCTGCCGCCTCTCTCCGTCGACTCATTTTCTGTTTTCTGTTTTCTATTTTCCGTTTTCTGTTATCACTTTTGTCTTCTCCATTTTCTGTTTCTCGTCTTTTCCTTTTCTATCCCATTTTCAGTTTTCCTTTTTCTATTTCCCATTTTCTCTTTACCTTTTTCTATTTCCCATTTTCTCTTTTCCTTTTTCTATTTCCCATTTTCTCTTTTTCCTTTTCTTTCCCATTTTTCTCTTTCCTTTTTTTCCCATTTTCTTTTCCTTTTCTATTTCCCATTTTGTGTTTCACAATCCACAACAGTAACCTGCGTCACGTGCCATCTACCTCCCCTCCATACCCCTCCTCCCCCTCCATACCCCTACTCCCTCCATACCATCTACTCCGTATCCCCCCCCTCTCCATGTCCCCCTCCCTACCCCCCCTCCTGTCTCAATCCCCCCCTACCACTCCAACTCCCTGAACCCTTTACTCCCCCCCCCCCTACTTTTCTAGTCCCCCCTCCTCCCACACTCTCTCCTATTCATCCCTCTTTCAATCCATTCTCCCATCTTTCACCCACATTCGCCCCTTTTTTTTATCCCCCTCCTCCACTCCCACCCCCTACCAGACACGCCCCCCCCCCTTCCTCTGACCTACACTTTTCCCACGAGTAAAACCAACCAGCCTACCAGGCTACCCCTTCCCTCCAACCTCTTATGTATTCCCCATCCCTTTAACCCTCCAAACCCTTCCTCGCCCTTACCCCTCCCCTGCCAAACCTCCTCCCCTTACCCCTCCCCCAGCCAAAACAACCCCCCCTGCGACCCCTCCTCCCCTTGCCAAGCCGCCCGTTCCCCCTGTCCCTCCCTCTGCCAAACCCCCTAGCCCCTCCCCCTACCAAACCCAGTCCCCCTCCCCCTTGCTTCCTACCTCTACCAAAACCCCTCCCTTTTACCCCTCCCCTTGCCAAAAACCCGTCACCCTGTCCCTCCCTCCGCCAAACCCCCCTGCCCCTCCCCCTACCAAATCACCCGTCCCACCGCCCTCCCTCCCCCCCGCCTCCCAACCCACCTGCTCACTACCTCTACTCAACCCTCCCCCGCCCCCCTGCCCCGCCCCCTGCCCCTGCCTCTTATCCATTACATTCTCGAGATGAAAAAACCTGCGGAAGTTTATCCTCCTCCTCCTGCTCAACGCGCCCCCCATTAAAAAAAAAAAAAAAAAAAAAAAAAAAAAAAAAAAAAAAAAAAAAAAAAAAAAAAAAAAAGAGAGAGAAGAGAGAGAGAGAGAATAAAAAGAAAAAAAAAATCGGCACTCCGAAGACACTCGGCTCCTGATTGAGAATTCGCACGCAAGAGAAGAAGAGGAAGAAAAGAGAGAGAACAGAGAGACAAGACGGTGTAAAGATGGGTGAAGGAAGAAAGAAGAGAGAGGGGGGGGCCAAGAAAGGGAGAGAGAGAGAGAGAGAGAGAGGAGAGGCGAGAGGGAGAGAGGAGAGAGAGAGAGAAGGAGAGAGAGAGAGATGAGAGATTGAGAGAGAGAGAGAGAGAGAGAGAAGGAAGGAGAATTAGAGATAAAAAGATGAGATAGACAGAAAGAATGAAAAAAGAGAGAATAGAAAGATGAGAGAGAAGAGACAGCAGACAGACAGAGAGAGAGGCAAGAGAGAGACAGACAGACAGACAGACAGAGAGAAAGAGGAGAAGAGCGAGAGCAGAGAGAGAGAGAAGAGGAAAGAAAAAGACAGAAGAGAAATGAGAAACAGAGAGAGAGAAACGAAGAAGAGAAAGGAGGGAGGAAGGCAAAAATGAAACTGGTGCAAAAGGGAAATAGACAAGTGAGTAAACAGTTCAGTATCCTTATACCAAATGCCAAAGATATTACGTATTTTAGTCTGAATTAATGATGATAGTAACAATAGGGCAACATTATTCGCAGAAAACTAATACCGATATGGAACGATATTCATGTAAAATTCCGTATGTAAATTGCTCGATTTAATTATACCGTTTATTTAGAAAACAGGCTCACCCAGCTAACAGTAAAAATGAAATATGTACGTGTATGTGTGCGTGTATATGTGTGTATAAGTGTGGGTTGTTTTGTGTGTGTGTGTGTACGTAAGTTGTTGTTCATGTGTGTATATGTGTGTGTGTTGGTGTGTTGTTGTGTGTCTTTGTGTGTGTGCTGTGTATATGTGTTCTGTT
>NW_020869263.1:801066-808566 GCF_003789085.1 Penaeus vannamei | reverse complement strand
CGAGGAGCTTCACCGACATACATCCGTCCGTACGTAGCGAGAGACAACTGACCTCTGTCTAACAGTGATAACAGTGTTTGCCATACATTCATCATTGATTACGTTAGGCAGTTTGTTCCACTGATATTTACATTACTGATATACACACAATATGACACACAACAATGATAATAATGATGGTAACAATAACGCAATGTTAACAATAATGACAATAAAAAATGGTAATGAAAATAGTAATCAATAAAATAATGATGATAATGGAAATAATATAATAATGATATTATAATAATCATCATCAATCATCATCATCAATCATCATATGCCATCATCAACTCATCATCATCAATCATCATCAATTTATAATAATCTATCAATAATGAATAATGATAATTAATGAAACCATGATGATAAAGGAATGAATCCAATAATGATACGGCAGTAAATAATTCAGTAATTTTGATAATGATTTTAAAAAGACGAAGAATTGTAATAATATGTAATTGCAATAATTATAACGCAGCAAGCCCCAAGTAGTATGGTGGTAATAACAGTAACAGTAATGAATGATCATGATGAATATAATTACAATGATAATAGTCGATGGCAAAAAGTAATGATAATAATAATCGAATGGCAATAATAATAACACGTAATAATGATATGATCTACTAAAATAATAATGAGGATGGCAAATAATGATAAAAATGATGATATGACAATAACCAACAATGATAATATTAATGATACTACCCGCTTACAAGGGTAATGGGGAAGAACGATGATTAATGAAATATAAATAAAGTAAAGAATGATAGTAAAATGGCAGTCAATGATAATGATTATAATAATGCTTGATCAATTAGATACTAATAAATAACAAACTATAGATAAATGATAATATAATAATGATAATATGATAATGATAATGATGGATACAATGATAACAATAAAAGAATGGGTAATGAAATAAATATGATAACTGATAATAAAAGAATAATCACCATCATATTCGCAACAATAGTAGGGATGTTCTTAAATATCAACAAAAGAAAAAGAAAAGGAAAAAATAACATGCAATATTATTGACGTAATATTCAGTATTTCAGTTGTAGTAACAGTAATAGCAAAGACAATGAAAATGAAACAACAATAGTTTGATGATGTGAAGAAATATATTTATGTTTAGAAATGTAAGGTTTCCTTTGACTTAAGTTTTCGTTTCCCGGCAAAAGACTTCAACAATAGATTTAATGCAAACAATATTAATTGATAAATGAATAAGTAAAACAAGGTAGTTGGTTTTACAATTCATTGTTTTGAAGTGATATTTTTATTATCATTTATTTTTGACTGATTGTAACAATTATTATCTATATTAAATGTCATATCATGCTATATTTATGAATGCTTTGCTTTCCTTCTTTTGTTTTTAACGTGGGTGTTAGGATGTGTGCCGTGTGTGACGTGTGTGGGGGTGTGGTGTGTGTTGTGTGTGGAGTGGTGTGTGTGTGTGTGTGTGGTGTGTGTGTGCGTGTGGTGGTGAGTGTGGTGTGTGTGTTGTCGAGATAGATAGAGAGAGAGAGAGAGAGAGAGAGAGAGAGAAAGAAGAACGAAGCAGACCGAAAATCCTCACATGGCTTTCTTAAAGTATAATGATGCTAACAAAATATATTAAACACACACACACACACACAAGAAAAGAAAATGATACAATCTTGATCAGTTCCTCACGATTTCCATTTCCATTGCAGAAGTTCGTGAGCTTCAATCCAGTTACAAGTACTAGCAACCTCGAAGATGTAAAAGTCGAAACTCGATTTTGCATTTTCTAAGAAAAGTTAAAATATATTTCAGATAAAAAGAACACAAGACACAAGAAAGAGAGAGAGAGGAGAGATAGAGCAGAGGGACGGAGTGGAGCGAGAGAGAGAGAGAGAGATTGATTGAGAGAAAGAGAAGAGAGTGAGAGCGAAGAAGACGGAGAGAGAACGAGAAGAGCGCTAAAGAGAATGAGAGATGAGAGAGATGAAGAAATAAAGATGGAGGGGGGCGGAGGGCGGAGGGAGACGGGAGAGAGAGAGAGAGAACGACGAGATGAGGAGAGGAGGCGAAAGAGAGAGAGGTGAGTCGAGATGAAGAGAGACCAGGTAGGGAGGGAGGCGAAAGAGAGAGAGCAGAAATAGAGAGAGGGAGAATGAGAGACAGATAGAAAGTTTCACTCTATTGACAAAATGAGATGCAGTCTTTTGTCTGAGTTGAACTCCTTGAACGGATAATCAACTGCGCTGTGCTTGTATTCAGAGGTTTAGATTATTTCATCATTTTTATTCTTCTTTGGTATTGTACTTTATTGTGTTGTCTGTGTCCTGCTCTTGATGCTTTGTTCTGGTTGCTATTTTGCTACCATGATTAGTATCTCTGATTATATTATTATTATCAGCGGCTATTGATCATCTCTTACTGATTATGCATAATTATCATTTGATGTCATCCTACCAATAGGATTTCGTTACTTATCATTTATGTATATTGACTCATTATCATACTCACCCACTCGGATTGTCTGATTGTTAAGATATCATACATTATTATTTATTATTATCGATCATTCAATTTCTGTAATTACTACTATCTTCATCTGTTATTAATTATCTATTATCAGTTATTATCATAATCTATTCATTATCGTTGTTGAATGTTAACGATAATTCATTATCAGTTCATCCTTGGTTATATTATCAGTCATATAGCCATCTATCATCTTTCATTCCTCATCGCTCATCATCATTATCCTTTCATTACATTATTAATAATATTAGTTATCTATATATTACATCATCATCCATCATCCATATTATTATTATCATTATCAGAATTATTATATTATCAATTATTATTATTATTATTATTATCATCATCATGATTATTCATTGTTATTATTGATCATTATCATTATCATTATATTGTTATTATTAATTATTATACTCATGTTATTATATATCTATTATTTATTATTATCATTATTATTATAATTTAGTTATTTATAATTGAGTGTGTACTATTACTATTTCATCTGATTGATCATTATTATCATTACCTGTTTATATATCAATATCGATGATTATTCATAATGCATCTATCATCATTCGATCATCATTATTCATCAGTTGTCATCATTATCAATATTATTATTACTTTATTACTGTATGCCCTTATTATTGATATCATTTCGTCATGATTATCATCTATCATCTTCAGTCTAATTCGCCTCTCATCATTCACATCACTAATTCTAGCATTTAGTTTCTACCAGCCACATGCAGTAGCAGTTATGAGCTGGAGTAGTTAAGGAGAGCATCATGTATATCAGGTAGCTAATGCTTTTTACTAGTAGTAGCAATACTTTATTATATAGACAGTTACGATACGGGTAAATATCATAAAGCGTGTTGTTTTTCATTTATTCCAGTATCAATAATAGCATTGATAGCTATCATCCTCATTATCTCTAATTTCTAGTATCAAAAATGTATTAATGATCATCAATAGTATTGTTATAGATCAATCATTTGTTCTAATAGCTTTTTTTCTGTAAATAGATTTTCGCTACGTTCCCCACTTGTAACTTAGCTGAGAGGATAAAGAAAATGTTTGCATGTGGTTAAGCGGATAGTTAATCTTACATTCAAAGAATATCTCCTTTTGGTTTTATTGAAATACGTCGGGACAATCTCTTTATTTTTAAACTCTTAAGTTGAGTATAAGAGAAGAGAGTACCGACGAGAGAGAGAAAAGGCAGAGGATCTATGAGGCGAAGATGGGGAGAGAAGAGGCAGTAGAGACGAGATGAGAGAGTAGAAGGAAGGGAGAAGAGAGAGAGACTGAGAGAGAGGATGCGAGAGGAGAGAGAGAGGAGAGAGATCGAAGAGAAGAGAGAAGATGAGAGAGGAGAGAGAGATGGGATTTGCGGAGCACGAGGGAGAGAAATAAAAGGACAATGGAGGAGACGGGAGCGCGAGAGTGAGAATGCCTGAAAGCCTGGTTCTGGAACAGAAAAGATAGCGCCTAATATACAGAGTGAGAGAGCAGAGAGGAGACAATGCTAAAAGAAAAAGAATAAGATTGGGTCAGTTTATTACAGAGATGAGAGAGGAGAAGAGATGAGAGGACTTGTAGGTATGAGGGACAATGAGGAGAGAGATGCTGAAAAGAAGAAGATAGATTAAATATACAGAGAAGAGAGCAGTAGACACGGAGAAGGAGAGAGAGAATGCTGAAAACGAATAAGATTAGTATAACTAGTACATGAGAGAGAGAGAGACAGAAAAAGGAGTAGAGGAGAGAATTGTGCGTTTGAACAGAAATAAAGCAATAGATAAAGTATACAGAGAGAGAAAGAGACTAGAGCACAGGACAGGAGAGAATGCTGAAAAGAAAAAGATAGATAAATATACAGAGAGAGAGAGAGACAGGAGGAAGGAGAGAGAGAGAATGGCTGAAAGAAAAAGATAGATAAATATACAGAGAGAGAGAGAGACAGAGAAGGAGATAGAGAATGCTGAAAAGAAAAAAAGATAAATATAACAGAGAAGAGAGAGACAGAGAAGGAGAGAGAGAATGCTGAAAAGAAAAAGATAGATAAATATAACAGAGAGAGAGAGAGAGAGAGAGAGATAAGTATGTGACGTCCTCCTTCGAAATCTAGTTACGCGTGGAAACGATCAAAGAAAAATAAAATGGAAATGATGTATTTTTCACTAAGATTAAGGCGAATAAAAATTGATTTATTCATTTATTCCTCTTTATCTAACGATCGATCAGCACATAGCTATGATAATAAGAATAATGATAGCAGTAATAGTAACGATAATGTTAATAATGATGTTAATAGTGATGATGATGATAATGATCATGATAATAACAACAATAATGAAAATTGTATAATGATAATGATAATAATGATACTGACGCTAACAATGAAAATGAAAATAATGATAATTCTGATGAGAAACATCTGTTTGCGTGTGTGTATATATACGTACACATATGCGACACATCAATCCAGCAGATCTATACATTTCTTCCCCAAATTCTCAAAGAACACAAAACCCATCCTTCCTGCACTTACATGACAGTTACCATGACTCCTTTTCCATCGCACAGAACAACTCTTCGTGTGGTTTCTGGACCCCGGCGTGCGTTAGTCTGTCTCTCTGTCCCTGCACACTTGATGTCCTTCACGCCAGGGCTTGCAGAGTTATTTTTAGACACGGTGGCCCATAACGCGGACTCTGATGGGTCGGGAATAGAATGCAACATAGGGAGTTATCCTTGCAATGTATGTGAATGAATATGAGTCAGAGAGAGAGAGAGAAGAGGAGATAAGGAGAAAGAGAGAAAAGAATAGGAGAGAGAGAGAAGAGAGAAGGCCCATCCATAAATCAAGGATCGCGAGGTAATTACGAAAGTGATCATCATTAACACGAAAGTGATCTGAAAAAAGGCATTGGAATTAAAGAATATTTATTCCTAATTAAGAGTTGTATCCTCAAAGCTATGATTATTGCTTAAACATTTTTCGTTAAGGGATTTGATAAGGAAATACGATGTAATTAGTTTTTCTTTTTTTTTAATTCGTTTAACTATTATCCGATGATGTCTCATTTACTTGTTTATTTCTTTGTTTGTCAATCATCTGTTTCGTCGATACATACGTTCTATACATTTTTTTAGCTAATCTATTCGACAATTTTTTTTTTTTTTTTTTTTTTTTTTTGTCAATCAGTCGTTTCATAAGTAATTTTATTCATACATTTCCTCTTTTTTATATATTTTCTACTTATTAATTCTACTATATCATTTTTGATTTTTTGGTGTGTGTTTTTTTTTTTTACTAAAGTCTCTATTTTCCAATCACCAGTTTCATTCTTCAATTTTGCTAAAAACTGTTGGGTCATAATAATTTTTCTTCGTAGTATTAATTTCATTCAAATTTTTACGATTGTTCTTTCATATTATCATATTTTTTTACTTTATTAATGGCCAGATAGATTGATGGATGTAAAGCTAGATGGATGGATAGATGCATATATGCATAATAGATAGAATAGATAGAGAGAGAGAGGGAACATATAGATAGATAGATAGGCAGACAGTTGGGAGATAGATAGATAGATAAAACAGATAGATAGATAGAGATAGATAAACAGATAGATAGATAGACAGACAGATATACAGATAGATAGATAGACCAGATAGATAGAAAGATGGACAGACAGGATAGATAGATAGATTACAGACAGATAGACAGGTAGACGGACGGATGGATGACTGAATAGATGGAAATATTAAGAATAACACGATAGACAGACAACATGTCGTTCTTTAAAAGGATTGTACTCAGCTTACATTTGTTGCTTTAAATCATTATTGCTTTTCATGTTTTTCTTAACGTGGTTACTTTCATGTGAGACTTCTCTCTCTCTCTCTCTCTCTCTCTCTCTCTCTCTCTCTCTCTCTCTCTCTCTCTCTCTTCTCTCTCTCTCTCTCTCTCTCTCTCTCTCTCTCTCTCTCTCTCTCTCTCTCTCTCTCTCTCTCTCTCTCTCTCTCTTCTTTCTCTCTCTCTCTCTCTCTCTCTCTCTCTCTCTCTCTCTTTCTCTCTCTCTCTCTCTCTCTCTCTCTCTCTCTCTCTCTCTCTCTCTCTCTCTCTCTCTCTCTCTCTCTCTCTCTCTCTCTCTCTCTCTCTCCCTCTCTCCCTCTCTCCCTCTCTCCCTCTCCCTCTCTCTCTCTCTCCCTCTCTCCTCTCTCCTCCCTCTCCCTCCCTCCCAGAATATAACTTACTTGAAATTAGTATGACAAGGAAACACTTTTGATTGATGGAAGATGACACTCCTCCTCATTCGCCGAAAGGATTTCAAAGGCGAAATCCTGAAATCCTCGATGGAAAATCCTTAACTTCTTCATCACATTTAATCCGACCTTTGGGATGACAGGATGTGATTAATATTAATCTACCTCTTTTCTTGATGAGATTGTCCTTGCAATTAAATTAATGAGTTAATCTTTCATTCAGTCTTAGTCTTTCTCTTTCATTCATATTACATGATAATAATAACAGTGATGATGATAATAATGATGATAATGATAATGATAATAATGATAATGATATTGATGATGATGATAATGATAACAATGATAATGATAGATGATGATGATAATGATGATAATGATAATGATAATAAGAAATAGGATAATAGAAATAATATTAACACTCATAGTAATAACAATGGTAACAGCAAGAGTAGCAATAATGATAATAGTAATGATGATAATAATGATAATACTATGAATAGTAATTATGATGATAATAACAGTAATAATAATAGGGATAGTGATAACAACGATAATCATAATAATGATAGTAATAATGATAATGATAATAATGGTAACTAGAAGCACTCAAGAGCGCATACCTCCGCCAAGGCAATAGGGTCACTGATG
>NW_020869263.1:786066-791066 GCF_003789085.1 Penaeus vannamei | reverse complement strand
AATAATAAAAAAAAAAGGCTTCCACAGGCACACTACCACACGCAACATCAAACCCAAAGACACTGAAAGTCCTCTAGTAACAACCGCAATATACAACAACCAATAATCAACAACCAATAAACAACCAATTAATCAACAACCAAGTACAACAAAAGATAGAGATCCCAATAAACAACAACCAATAAACAACATCCAACTAAATGCATCAACCAATATAACACAACCAATATAACAACTCATAACAACAGCCACACATACAACGTAAATCAAGCAACAATAAACAACACCAATATCATAAGACATACACATCAAAACACGAATAAAAAAATCGAGAACACGCGACAATAAACAGCAACATACCATAAACATGACCATCACATTATAATCCATACTCTTCCCCAAATATATCTCCACATATGCAATTAACAATACAACAAATAAACTCAACAGCCAATTAAAACGAACTAAATAATACTAAACAGACTCACACTTTTAAACAGATAATACAATAAACAAATCTCAATTGAGATAATACAACAACCAATATAAACGACAACCGACACAAACAAACAACCAATAAACATAAGATACATCATATACACGAATCAATAAACAGCAAATTTCAGTAAGACACAACGCAATAAACACAAAACCTAATGAACAAAATCTATTTCAATTAAAAACTATTAGACTATATATCCATATACAACAAAAAACATAAACCAACCAATTAACCAGCAAATAAAAACAACAATTCAATTTTAAATTACTATATTATATCACAACAATATCATAATCTGTGACTACAACTATATAAAGCAACACCATGTAAACAACATGCAACAACCAATAATACAACAACTAATAAACACAACACAACAAATTAAACATCATACTAGTACTCCCAATATAAACATAACAAGTCTATTTGAATACTAAGGACCATTAAACAACGCACATTTCTCACAAGAATTCATATAAACAAACAACTCAATTAAACAACAACCATAATACAACCAACCGAGTACAACAACCAATAAACAAAAGAAAATAAACAAAAAGTACACCAATTAACAGCAATCCATTAAACAACATACAAAACAACCAATAAACAACCAATAAGAACAAATGATCTATACACACAAACCTAATAACCAGAACATACTCACAACAATAAAACATATCAAAACCAAGTACAAACTCAACAAACCATATAAACAACAAAGCAATCAACGCATTAAACAACATCCAATCAAAACCAATAAACAACACCATTAAACAACATAGCAACATGACCAACTGAAACAACCATAACAACTATACGCAACAAACGGCAATAAAAACAACCAACCATTTACACCAACCATGCAACACACCGAATATAACAACAAGTTAAACAACTAACTAATAACAAAACATAAACAAAAAGGCAATTAAACAAAAACCAATAAAGCAACAACCATTCAACAACACACAAACAACCAAGTAGACAACCAATAAACACACAATCTAATAAATCTAACAACCATGTAAACAACATTGACAGAAATAATCAATCATATAGTAACTAATCGCATGTTTTTTTTCATATATATTCTTCTTATATCATAATACTTAATATATACTCAATCTCCATTTACATATCACATTCCTCATTCACTTCTCTACACACTCTCACACTTAACAACAACCATTTAAACAACTATGCAACAACACAATAACTTACACCTCAAGGTTAAACACAATACCTCAATTATAACCACAACTCAACGCTCATTAAACAAAAAGCAATAAACTCAAAAACCAATTAAACAACTAACCCATTAAACAACACACCACTGTCTTTGGCACTGACCCGTGCCAACTAACCCACATAGGACAACCAATTCAAACCACAACTAATAAACTAACAAATCACATTTATAACAACATACATACTAACCATAGACTAATCACAGGCAGCAAAAAACAACATACAATACAACCAATTAAATTTAACTTAATAAAATCCACACCAACCTATTAAACAACATGCACACAACCAATAGAAAACACACTCCAATAATAACAAACCAATGAACAAAAAAAACAATAACAACAACAATAAACAACAACCATAATCAACAACCATAAACCACAACCAGACTATAAGAACCACAATACCGCATGGGAAGAACAACATACGAACATGGACCAATAATCAACAACCAATAAACAACAACTCAATAAATTAACAACGCAATAAACAAAAACAATAAAAACAACAACCAATAAACACACCGAAAAACTATTTAATACAATCTATATTGATCACATAGACGCAAATTAAGCAACAATATCACACGTCTTGTTACTTCATCTAAAGACACCATATAAAACAACAAACCAATTAATCAACACCATCAATAACAAACCAATAAAACAAAGTGACAAACATACCAATAAGTCAAGCAACCAATTAATAAGGCAGACATTCAATAAACCTAAACACAAAACAAATCACAAACTCACATACACCAATAATCAACACACCAAGAAACAAGCAAACATTAAACTCAATAAATCCGAACGTCTTAGCAACAAACAATACAACACAAACAATACAAAACAACAATCCAATAAACACAACCAATACACAAACCGAATAAACACTCAACCATGTAAATAACACAATCCAATAAATCAAACCTCATACCGTTAAGAGACCTCAGCAATAAGCATGCATACATACCATATCTAACACAAAAGCCAATAAACAACCAACAAAAACATTTTCTACAACCAATATACAAATACAACATACGCAATAACTCAACAACTAATAAATCAACAACCATTTTAAAATCAACCAAACCAATAAACAAACAACCATTAAAGCATTACAACAACAATAAAGGAACATACAAATCTACCAATTATAAATGTATTTGGCGTAACATACAACAAAATATCTTCGCATAATTCACACAATACAAACAACACTTACACCATTAACAACATTTGATACATCACAACCGAACTAACAACCATTACAACAACGACAGTTTAAACCACTCAAAAACAATTTAAAAAAACAACCAATAATTCAACAACCAATTAAACAACAAACCAAAAAACAAAATCAATAAACAACAACCATTAAACAGACATACACACAACCAATAAACATACAACAACCATTTAAACCAACCAATTATAACAACATACAACAACCAATAAACAACATACAACCAACGCAATAAACAACATACAACAACCAATAAACAAATACAACAACCATTAAACAACATAACAACAACCAAATAAATATACAACAACCAAGCAACCAACATAACACAACAACAACAATAAACAACAACCAATAAACAACAACCAATAAAACAACAACCAATAAACAACAACCAATAAACAACAACCAATAAACAAATAAACAAAACAATAACAACAACCAATAAACAACAACAAACCAATAAACAACAACCAAAAACAATAAACAAACCAACAACCAATAAACAAAAACCAATAATCAACAACCAATTAACAACAACCAATAAACAATAACCTTTAAACAACAAACAACCAATAAACAACAACCAATAAACAATAACCTTTAAACAACAAACAACCAATAAACAACATACAACAACCAGTAAACAAAAAACAATAAAAAACAACCAATAATCAACAACCAATAAACAACAACCAATAAACAAAAAACAATAAACAACAACCAATAAACAAAAATCAATAAACAACAACCATTAAACAACATACAACAACCAATAAACTACAACAACCATTAAAAGACATACAACCAATAAACAACATACAACAACCAATAAACAACAAATACAACAACCAATAAACACATACAGTAACCAACAACGCAATAAACAACAATACAACAACCAATAACAAAACAATAACAGACCAATAAACACAACAACCAATAAAACAACCAATAAACAACAACCATATAAACAATAAACAAACCAATAAACAACACCAATAAACAACAACAACAACCAAATAAACACAAATAAACAACAACCAATAAACAAACAAACAACAACAATAAACAACAAAAAAACAACAACCCAATAAACAACAACCAATAAGCAACAACCAAATAAACACACAACAACCCAATAAACAACAAAATAAACACAACCAAATAATCAACACCAATTAACAAAAACCAATAACAACAACCTAACAACAACCAATAAACAATAACAAACAAACAACAACCAATAACAAAACAATAAACAATAACCTTTAAAACAACAATACAACCAATAACAACAACCAATAAAACAATAACCTTTAAACAACAAACAACCAATAAACAACAACAACAGCCAAATAACAACCCGAGGACGGGACGAAGGTGCAAGACCTCGGCCCTCGCAATCAGACGGAAGTGAGAACGAAAGTTTTTGGACGAAAAGGAGACAGGATGGTGAAGTGTGGTGATGCCTGTAGTTCGGAGTGTGAAACGTAGTGAAGTGTTAGCGTGGTGGGATGAAGTGTGAAATGTGGGATGTGGTGAAGTGTGTGAACAACGAATGGTGGGGAATGTTGCAGTTTGGAGTGTGAAATGTGGTGAAGTGTAGATTGCACAATATTGTGAAGTGTAAAATGTGAGTGTGGTGAAGTGTGGTGTTGAAGTATGAAGGGTGGGGAATGCTATAGTTTGAAGTGTGAAGTGTGGTGAAGTGTAGATGTTAAAATGGTGCAGTGTGAAAATGTGAGATGTGGCGTGTGGTGTTGAAGTATGAAGGATAGGGAATGCTGTAGTTTGAAGTGTGAAGTGTGGTGAAGTGTAGATTGTTAAATATGGTGCAGTGTGAAATGTGAGATGTGGCGGTGTGGTGTTGAAGTATGAAGGATAGGGAATGCTGTAGTTTGAAGTGTGAAGTGTGGCGAAATGTCGATTGACAATATGGTGAATGTGGTGTAAAACGTGGTAAAGTGCGAAGTGGTGAACTGCGTAGTTT
>NW_020869263.1:725286-730286 GCF_003789085.1 Penaeus vannamei | reverse complement strand
GTATAGATATCTATACACAGTATATATAGATACACACATATATGTATGTATAGATATATATACACAGTATATATATACACACACACACATGTATATGTATGTATATATATATACAAGTATATACAGATACACACACACGCACATATATATGTATAGATATATATACACAGTATATACAGATACACACACATACGCACATATATGTATGTATAGATATATATACACAGTATATACAGACACACACACACACATAAGGAGAAAGGGAACGGCGCTCCCCAGGGTCGGAGGGGAGGAAAAGCGAGAGACAGCTCGGGTCAGAAGCCTCAACTTCATTAGCAGAGTGAACTTAGGTCTCTCCAGGGTGACACGGGAAATGCCATGCCTCTCCCTCGGGTGCCTGATGAGGAGAATCTGCCCTGCCTCTGTTTAGGTCTAATGTGTAGGTAAGTTTCAATATGGGTTAATGTTGTTTTCATTTTCTTGGCTTCTAGTTATGCTTTTGTTTAATTAATTTATTATTTTTTTTCTTTTTTTTTTGAGGGGTGAGGGTCGTGGGTTATTTTTATTTTTTTCTAATGGATTTAATTATATTAATTATCATAATCATAGTAATGATATAGACGATGATAAAACTAACAAAAGTAGTGATGATTTGAATGACAATGACGACAATGAGGATGATGAATATGATAATCACAATGATAACTTAATTAAAGAATCATTGCGAGTTACTAAACTGACCTGGAAAGAAATCATTATTCTATTAACGTGCTATATTTGCAATCCAAGTAATAATTGCAAACTCGAGAGCCACTTAAGAGGAGGATTTGCTCCGAAGTGAGCTTGTTAAGAGTGAGATCTTGTCTGCTTCTGCTTCAAATCTGCTTATTTCAGTCGGATATTGGATTCTCTGTTGATATTCAGGAAGTGGTAGAAGACTGTTAGAACAATATTATTAAAAACAACAACAGGAATGATGATATTCATGAAGATAATAGTAATGATAATAAAGATGATAATAATGAGAGTAACAATAATCATATTAATAACTTTGATAATGATAATAACAAAAATAGTAGTAGAACAAATCCTATAAAAAATAATCGTAATAATAATATAATAATAATAATATAATATAATAATTAATAATAATGATGATGATGATTGATGATGATATGATGATGATAATAATAACGATAATGATAATGATAATGATAATAATAATAATGAAAATAAATAATAATAGTATAATAATAATGAAAATAAAATAATAATAATAATAATAATAATAATAATATTATGATGATAATAATAATAATAGTAATAATGATAACAACTATGATAATGATAGTGATTGTAATAAATCTAATAATGATAATAAAAATAAAAATGATTATGCAAATAATGATAATGAATAATGATAATAATTATAATGATAATATTAATGAGAAGGATAATCAAATGATTATGATGATAATGACAATCATTGTAAAAATAATGATAATACTTGATGATGATACTAATGATAATAACAATAATGGTAACAACAACAGCAATAATGATAATGATAATAACAATAATAAAATATAATGATAATAGCAATAATGATAATGATCATAATAAAAATTATAATATTGGTAATAATAATGATAATAATGATAATATCATTATAAATAATGACAATAATTACAACTGCAATGATGATGATGATGATGATGATGATAATGATAATGATAATAGTAATAATGGTAATAATAATAGTAATAATAAAAGTAATAAAAATATAAACAAAAATACTTATGAAAATAGTAATAATGATAATAATGAAATAAAAACAATAACTGGACACGGGAAAAAGTGTTGACCCCCCCCCCAAAAAAAAAGAAAATAAATAAAATATCATATGATATTTTAGCCTCTAAAGTGTATAATTCTTAAGAAGTAAATTTTTTTTTTATAATTATAAAAGCATAATACTTCGGGCTTTGATTTTTAACACAATATCTCATATTCAGTTCGACTTATAAGAGCTATTATTTATTGATAGATTTATAATTTTTTTTCTAATCCCACAAGGTATTCGCAACTAGTGACCTTAAATGTTATCGCGGCAGATAAATTTAAATAATCAGACACCAAGTGGAAAATCACAGCAAATCGACCAGGAGGTAATGATATCTACTTAAGGATCATCCATTGTTTTCATCATTTTCAAAAGTCCACAAAGAGTGATTCCCCCCCCCCCTGTAAAAAGTGCCAACTGAAATGGGAAAAATGATGACTTTGTGACAAGCAGTCTAGTAAATTTTACCTAGGACATAGTAGAAAAAATATAACGATACATTTGTGTTCATTTTGTCCTTTATCATGGATTAAAAAGAATTCTGAGGTGGAACACAAAGCATGGGAGCGCGTGATACAGCTTGAGAGTCGTCATTATTTTTATTACTTTTTTAGAAAACGCAGGTTCAACCCTCCCCCACCCCGATCAGCGTACGCTCGTGAAAATGATAAAAAATAGATGATCTCTTGGTAGAAACTCGCGAATTTCTGTTGGTGCGCTCCTCGGAAAGATCTGTTATCATGATGATATCCCTTTAGAATGTGTTATTTTTTACTAGAATAATAAATAAATAAATAACATATATATATATATATATATATATATATATATATATATAATATATAATATATATATATATATATATATATATATATATATATATATATATAATATATATATACGTATATAATATACACACATACTTACACATTTATATTACATATATATTTAACAATTTCGGGACTTGTATGTTGCGTTTTTAAAAATCTAATTATTCAGATTCCACATCCTGCATAACAGTGAAGATCAAAAGATTTTATTTCCCAAAATACTAACCACATGTTCCAGGGTGTAAACATATCTGAAAAATGCGCCCCAACATGCCTAACTAGCAATAATATCAACATTGTCATTACTGCTCCTACTAAAAGTAATGCTGGTAATGGCAAGGATGATGATGCCATTTATTCACAAAACAAAATGAAAAACACCAAAATGCTTCGTTTCTCGTACCGTATGCTTCTTGAATATATTTCCTGTCATATATACAAACCTCGTTCTGTGTTTGTGTCACTTCTTTACGCATTCAGTTCTCTGTGACCTCGGGAACTGGAACATGGACCACAGGGGGAACTTGACATGACTAACACGGGCAGAGTGACATCAGAGAGGGGGTGTGGCAGGGAGTGGATTAAGCACAGCCAGTCATTTTATTAAGTAAAACTGAACAGAAATATTGCGTGAAGCTAAAACTTAAGTTTACTGGGGTTTTACTTTGGCCTACACTTGAAATTGAGAGAACCAAAGACAAGATAACATCAAGCAGAGGGTATGTAGATCAAATCCTACTTACTCATATGTAAAACTTTGGATTAAAACACTGTAAGGCTTACTCTTACATTTCTGGAAGAGATGAAAAACAAAGATTGTATAGTATGTGTACAAGGATTTAATTCCAGGAATATGTTTTTTGATCAAATAGTATACTGTTTGTAGTCCCGTTTTATTCTCTGTGGAATTGTTCATGTTCTGGAAAGCAAATATCTGTTCAGGAAACGTCGGGCACTTTCAGCTACTATACTATAATGCTGTCTCGTACTCTTGGGGAATTGCTCCTTCATAACTGGAGAAGTTTAAGTCAATAATGAACCCCACTTCCTCTGTACCTCAAGGATGGCTACATTCTACTGAAGCTCGATTTCTAATTTCAAAACTAGCGTTCTTTCTATTACATCTAACAAACAGTTCCCTGAATTGAGTTTTCGTACCCAACCAACATCTAAAGATGCCATATACTAGAGCACGAAATTCATGTAAAGCTTGTACTACATATACCTCTTTGAGCAGAGTCACTTCTCGCATGACACCGTTGCTAGGTACTCCACTAATCAAGTCACTGGCCTCTTGACTGACTTCCCTATTACACCTGACAAGTTTCTTAGGCCAAGTAAAAAATACCTTTAGTTTATAAATACACCAGAAGTTTGTCGGTAGGGAGTAATTTTTTTTTTTGAGAAGTGATTTAATGAACCTGTTTGTGCACACCACACCACTCTAAACCCTGACGCCCAGACCTATATATCACACTGGAAAAATAAAATTAAGGTCTAAATTCAAAATACATTTCTTTTTCTTTTTTGTCTCAGTCAGAGGGCTGTTTTGATATCGAGATAATGCATACTCGCCTTCTGCAGTATCGCCGTTCATCGGCTAGTGCCAATAGGTGTTATGCAGTGTGCTTTGGTAGTTATAATCTAGCCTTTATGGCGCTAGGGGTTGTGATTTTGGTGGTCGTTTTGAAATCGAGTGTTTTAGCTTTGTGGTAGACGGGAATTTAACGAATTCTTATTGGCCAAAAAATACGGTCGGTCGGGTTAGCTGAACCAAAGTTGTTGTCTTTCTTTTGCCTTAGCTTCAATAAAATGAATTCATGTCTTTTTTCCTTTTTTCCTCATAGCAGGCTCAGAGCAGAATTTAAGTAGCAGAGGACTATACCTCATAAAAGACTGGAGTACCGTAAAAAACATCAAAGTTGATTATGTCGGATAAGATTAATTATCATAAGAGGAATTATACAGTTTGATACCAAATGTGATTCTAATCGAACCCGCCTTTTAATCGATTTTGTCTCAGAGGTCGGTGGAACGGACCCCCCCCCCACACACACAGATACACACACAGGTATATATATATATATATATATATATATATATATATATATATATATATATATATATATATATATATATATATATATATATATATATATATATATATATATATATATATATATATATATATATATATATATATATATATATATATATATATATATATATATATATATATATATATATATATATGTAAGTATATGTATGTATGGTTGTATTTATAAGTCATTGCGATTATACTTTCAGTATGGTATCTATCTGTGATA
>NW_020869263.1:712786-720286 GCF_003789085.1 Penaeus vannamei | reverse complement strand
TCGTGTGTTGGCGTTGGGTGGTGGTCGTGAGCTCGCTGCCAGAGCTGTGCTCGTGTGAGTATGCGTGTGTGTGCGCGTCGTCTCGTGTGATCGTGGTGCGGTGAGTCTAGTGAGTGTCAGTAGTTATCGAAGTAGTGTGTGGTGTGCGTATGTTCGTGTGTGGCTCGTGTGGGTGGCTGTTTTAGTGATGTGTGTGTGTGTGTATGTGTGCCTGGTAGTCGGCTGTTAGCTTGTGCGCTTGGCTGAGTGTGTATGTGTGAGTGTGTGGCTGGGTGCGGCCGCCTGTGTGCTCTCGATGGCGTGTCGAGTGGCTGCTTGGGCTGGTCGAGTGTTCGTAGTGGATGCTGGCTGTCGCAGAGGCTGTGGTACGTCTGGTTTGTACTCGTGTTCGATGGGCGTGTGATGAGGCTTGTTGTGAGAGCTCGATGGGCTTGAGAACACGGTCCTTTTCCTTGGCCGATTAAAAGCACACGATTACGCGAAGGAGGTACCTCAGACGCTGCAGCGGGAGTAAGCCAAGAGTCGGGGCCGTAGCTATGAGGCTATCGCAGGAAGTAGGAGTGAGAGGGTTTCTCACCTACAAGGTATTCAATGCATCAAATTAGGCTAATGCGCAGGGGCTGTTTGCCGCAAATGCAAGTGCCTTACCACATTGTGCTGTACATAAAGGACCACATCATTGGAGACGGCCTCTGCTTGCCCTTGACGAGGAAGAGCGCCACGGAGGTTGCCGGCGTGGGGCCTGACGAGCTTCACGCACCGAACTAACTACCCATCCGCAACAGGCACTTGCCATAAGCCTGCGTGGAGGATATCGAGCCGCCGGTCTCTGTCGTCGCTGATACGATTGATCGGTTGGGTGATATGCGGTTATCCTGTTGTTGGTGGTGTGAGGGTCGTTGGGGTGTGTGGTGGTGTTGTGTTTGTGCTGCTAAGCTCGTGCTTGGTTGCGTGTGTGGTAGTGGTGATCGTAGAGAAGGTTTCTTTCGAGATAGGTGTGCGAGGTGGTAACCGAGAAGAGCGCAGCAATCTCGGCGGCAAAGTTTGCGTCATATGAGAGTAGTTGTAGTAAGGTTCTCGAGAGAGGCGGTCACGGGCGGCCTTTTGGATGTGCACTGTAATTGAATTGAGAGAGTCTGTATTTCCATTTATCTTTGGAAGCGCTCTCGGCTGTTAAGAGTGACTAAGGAATTGGTTGCTTATTTTTTTGTTTCTTGTTTTTTTTCCCTTCGCTTTATGGGCATTCTTGTCATAGAGACCTGTTGAGTATTCCCAAATTTCGAATGGGGAAGGATAGGTCATGTCGAAGCCTTCTATTGCTGTAGATTGGTGAAGAAGGAGTTAGGTCAAAATGCCGCAGCTCTTGCTTAGTTGGCTGGGTAGTTGTGGGTAAGTGGAGAAGGTCAAATGACACTGTCTATTAGCTGGCTAGAGTAGATGGACGAGAGGCAGATCACATGACCTTCATATTGCTGTGCTGTGATGGGTACATGAGAGATATGGTCAAATGACACATCTATGGCTGGCTGTGATGGAGAAGAGGAAGGTCAAATGACCTTCTCTATTATCTGGCTGTGATGGGAAAGAGGAAAGGTCAAATGGACGCCTTCTATTGCAGGCTGTGATGGGAAGGAAGGAAGGTCAAATGACCTTTCTACTTTGCTGGCTGTGATGGGAAGCAAGGAAGGATCATATATGACACTTCTATTGCTCGCTGTGACTCGGAGAAGAGGACACGGTCAAATGACCTTTTTCATCTTCTGGCTGAGATGGGGAAGAAGGAAAGGTCAACAGACGCCTTCTATTTGGCTGGCTTGTCGATGGGGATGGAAGGAAAGGTCAATGAACGCCTCATCTTATATGTTGCTCGTGATGGAGAGAAAGGAAGGTCACAATGAACTCTTCTATTGGAGCTAGTGATTGGGAGAGGAAGGTACAATGACCTTCTATGCTGGCTGTGATGGGGAAAGAGAAGAGTCAAATGACAAAATTCCTTCTATTGAGCTGCTGTGATGGGGAGAGGGTAAAGGTAAAAATGACACCTTCTATTCTGCTGTTGTCGCATGGGGCAAGAAGGAAAACCGTGTCAAATGCCTTCTATTGCTGGCTGTGATGCGGAAAGAAGGTCAAATGCACCTTCTATTGCTTGAGCTGATGAGTGGGGATGAAAAAGACGAAGGTCAACACTGCCGGCCTCGTAGTTCTATTGCTGGGTGTGAATGGGGTAAGAGAGGAAGTAAATATGACTCTTCATTGCAGGCTGTGATGGGGAAGATAGGTCGAACATTAGCATATCGAGTGGGGCTGGCTGTGATGGGGAAGAAGGAACGGTAAGACAGCCTATCTATTTGCTGGCTGTGATGGGAGAACGCAAAGGAAAGGTCATGACCTTCTATGCTGGCTGTGTGGGAAGAAGGTTCAAATGACCTTCTAGTGCTGGCGTTGATGGGGAAAAAGAAGGTCAAATGACGCCTTCTAGTGCTGCTGTGATGGGAGAAAAGAAAGGTCAAATGACCTTCTATTGCTGGTCTGTGGCGGCAAGGGCGCGTCGTCGATGCCGAAGACGACGAACCCGGCGACGAGAATGAGAGCGGCGGACTGCGACGACGCTGTCAGTCGCCATCGGCGCTTTTGCTCGCTTTGATGCTCTCAGCGAGTGCCCGGAGATTCGCGAAGTGCCTCGCATTGCACTCGCGGTGCGCCGAAGTCGACTATAACCATATCTTTTCGTGTTAATATATTATTGACAGTCGCTTTACATTTTGGCAGATTGGCACTCCCGGCGAGCAAACGTTTCACGTGCTCACTCACACCATCGAAGCCCAGAGTCAAGTCTTCATTAACTCACAAGGCTTTTAGGGGAAATTCGATTAGCTTCGACTATACGACTTTATTTGTTCGTATTAGGCTTGGTGTCCGCAGCACCAAGGATCGATGTTATGCCACCTCCAACCCATTGTTTTCGATATCTGTCTTTCACATATTTATTTCGTTATTTTTTGGTAATGAAATTAATTGTAACATTTGGATAATATTAACAATGTCTGGTAATGACTGATGTCAATATTGTTTTTTCGCTAGACCAACTAACATATCAATAGTTACTAATTACTAAATAGCGGGATCAGGTGATATAAGACGAAGGTGAGCAGAGAGAGGTAAGACGCTTAGGTATGCAGAGGCAACTATTGATTTAATATACATCCTTCATAATATGAAGTAGTTAAGGATTATTTTCTCGTGAGATCTCTAGTTTTAAATATGCAATATATCTATAGTTCTATTTTTTTTATAATACTATGTGAAAATTATGATAAGGCTGACATAAAGAGCGATGTGATAAACTTTCTTGATAATAATTTTCGACGGTAAAATGATGAAGTAGGATGGAATATAAGGAGTAGTCTAATTTCAAGATTTTTCTATTCAGTGAAAGAATATCTTTTTTTCTTAAGGTCGGTTGTACCGATACTATAATTCCATCAAATTAAGAAGTACAACTCTAGGAAAAACAGCCGAGTCACTACTAATATTTCTTCTTCTCTGCACTCTGACGAATTAGAAGGCTTCTCCATGCTAAATACTTCAGTCATTTGTATTTCACTTAGCCGCCCAGTGATTATCCGGTACTATAACAACAACTAACCTCCTTCACATTTACGAACAGCCTAAACTATGCACTTAGATTGTTTGAAGGTGGGTCCTCCTTCCAGGGTAAGACAGGGAGCACGATCTCACACCGAGCCATGACTGGCGAAGACGTCACACCGCTTTTGTTGTAGGCTGCACCTACGTTTTCGAGGTAGAGCGAGGCAGTTTGAACCGGTGGCGACGGGGTGTCACCTTGCGGAAAGGCTGAAGGTCTGCAAGTTGAGAGACATTAGGCTGATCAGGAAGCGACGGAGAAAGAGTAGATCTGCCTCAGTGTTAAGGGAAGCAGAAGACAGGCAGCTGAATGGGAGGGGGGGTGGGGGGGCGCGTGGGGGGAGAGGGAGAGTCGAGGGAGGGAGGGGGGGGGGGGGCGGTTCTCTTTAGAGTAGGGAGTCTGTGTAGAGACGGTAGTGCGACGCATGAGATACGCGACGTCGAGAATAATGGCGAGTTAGGAGAACAAGCGACGCTGGATAAGCGATCTCTATACTCCAGTGTACTGAGGTCCAACAGATGGCGGAGGAACAGGAAGTGGCACCTTCTCTCATTCGCGTGAAAGGTGGAATGGTGAACAAGTGTGTGTTTGAGCCACTTGGTACTCGCGCTCCTTATGTATTGGGAAGAATAGTTGTATATAATACTTAGTCATATATTATCAAATCAGTATTATACTCATGGTAATTATTATAAAATAAGTTATAAGTAGGGTCTAGTAATGTAATATAGTAACTTAATATGATTATAGGGTATTATACGAGCACAACACACTCACACACACACAACACAGCACACCACACACACAGCGCGACTACCACACATCATATATATCTATGGATTATTGATATATATAGTTAATATATAGGTATTATCATATATATCTAAATCTATGAGATAACACACTAGCACACGCGCACTATCACACCAGCCACACACACACTCACACACGACACACACACACACCGTCATACATCAACACACACACACACACACACACACACACACCACAACACACATATATATATATATATATATATATATATATATTATATATATATATATATATATATATATATATATAAGCACATAAACAGATACGTATATTTACAAATGGAATAATGCTGCATATGTTTATCTTGCCTCTTACCTTTTAACTTATTACCCTCACGCAGATAGAACGTTTAGCTAGTCCTTCCAACTTTCAGGATTAGGTGTTTTGTGGATAGTTGAATCGCCAGTGATTCTGAAAATCTTTGGGACTGTGGAATTTCGTCTTTATTCTTAAGGCATTTTAATGCTCTACGTCATTATTATCACTTTCTCGATTTTTGTTTTATAATAATTGTGTATGTTTATTTATAATATAGTGTAAACAATATATTGTAAACAATTTTACAAAGAAATAAACAGTAAACAATCAATCATTTTTTTTTTTTGGGGGGGGGGCAAAATTGGGAATGAAAATACAATGGAAAAGTAAGAAATGAAGAAAACAAAAAGAAAGAAAGAAAGAAAAAAACATTAAACTGTTTGTCTCTAGTTCCCCCTTTCTGTCCCCTTTATCCATCCACATCAGAGGTTAGTACTTTTCCTTTCATTCAAAATGGATGTCCCCTTTTAATTGTACGTTTTATTTCCCTTTCACGCGTACTCTATTTATCTTTTTACGCTTCCCCTCCTTTTCTGCTATTTGGTTTTGACTCAAGTTGTTTTTTCTCTCTCTCTCTCTCTCTCTCTCTCTCTCTCTCTCTCTCTCTCTCTCTCTCTCTCTCTCTCTCTCTCTCTCTCTCTCTCTCTCTCTTCTCTCTCTTTCTCCTCTCTCTGTTTTGGTGATGGTAAGTTTCCTACATGTTTTAGCTTTGTATTTATCGTCTTTATTGTTTAAATTGTATGTTTTCTTTATGCTGTTCATACAGGGAAATATTGATTTTTTGTGTGATATGACATACATATTTCATTATCATTAACGTATTTTTGTTATAAGATGTCCTAGTAAAGGTCTAATAATATATTCAATAATCATCCTACCATATCAATTCATTACTATCTTCATTTTATTATAAAATATGCAATCTACATACGCATAAATCATCTACCAATTAGGACCCTCTTAATGGAGGCAATCAGCTTCAAAAAGCAATTACAGCGATGTTCAGCTTCATCAAGGCTTCAGATCCGTGTCACATGGGTTGCTGTGCCTCATTTTATGTGCCATTAACTTCACATTCTCTTTGGTTCAGAATTTCCTATTTCCGAATGTTACGTCGATCATGCCGGTTTTTCCCCCGTATGTTTAGGCTACTCTTTTTTTAAAATATTACGTTGATATATATGTATTTTTTTACGTTATGTCGATTTTTTTTTCTCTTTTGATGTGACGTCGATAATTTCTCGTTTTTTTAATTGTGTCGATCATTTCCTTCTTTTTTTTAAATGTTAAGTCGATAATTCCCTTTTTATCGAATATTACGTCGATATTTTTTTATCGAATATTACGTCGATGTTCTGTTTTTTATCGAATATTACGTAAGTATTTTTTACCGAATGTTACTTCAATTACTTCCTCTCTTTATCGAGTGTTACGTCGATAATTCCCCTTTTTCGAATGTGATGTCGATATTCCATTTTTCGAATGCTGCATCGATGTCATCTTTTTCCAGTCGTTACGTCAATAACCTTTTTTTTAAACTGCTGTTTCGATAATTGATTTTTTCTTTTCGAATATTACGATGGTAAATTCCCATTCTGAATGTTACACAATCACAATTTTCTAAATGAATTCACGAAATAACGAAAGCAAAGAAAAAAAAAAAAAAAAAAAAAGAAAAAAAAGAAAAAAGAAAAATGATTCTAACAAACCATTAAAGAAAATATGAGATTCCTTTGAACTTACACAAAACGAGGATAAATAACATAAGATACACTATAACATACTCAAAGGAGACAGATGACATGAGGTACCAACAACATACCCGAAATAGACACGGATACAGCAAGAAGTTCCTACATTCGCAAATTACATAGACTGAATATGATATACTAACATATCCAAATCAGACACGAATACAGTTAAAAGGTATATTCCAACAATCGCAAAAACATAGATAAGATATGACACAAACAACAAAATTCATATACGAATGCAGCATTAAACGCCCACTCCAACATACACAGATACAATACTTCTCAGCAACATATCCAAATGCGAAGATGGATATAATAAGAATCCACACCCACACACTCATAAATGCAAGAAAGAAAGAAGAAGAAGAAGAAGAAAAAACATGCAATTAGGAATTTTAAAAATAACAACAATATACTGAGAATGTGAAGCAACATGCAGTTACTAATCTTTAAAAAGTATACTTAGGTTCCAAGCTGAATACGACCACGAACTTTACCGCTCACCAAAAATACCCCGAGAATTCAAAATGCATGACTTTGTGAAGAAAATTAAAGCAATTTGCGTGTTTTTCTTTCGTATATTTTCAGTTCGTTGTGAGAGATTCATCCGAACATCGAGTTATTTTTTACATGTTTTATATCCTCTGTTGGGTTTAGATTGAGCATGAGATAAAGAACGAGATGGGGTAAGAATGGAAGCTTAAAGGATTCAACGTGTTGTCTATTTTACTTTAGAAAAAAAAGAAAGAAAAAAGAAAGGTATCCATCAGTTCGTCCATTTCTTCGACAAAATAAAATATGGTGATTCATCAGAAATGCAAAATGATAAATAATATATACGAATAAATACTAAATGCTAATTGGTCGATGATGCAAACTAAATAGATACAGAATACTAAATAGATACAGAATACTTACATACACTGAGCACTGAGTACCAAATTATGA
>NW_020869263.1:702786-705286 GCF_003789085.1 Penaeus vannamei | reverse complement strand
TAAGTCGCATTTCATTTAATGTTGAATTCTTGTGGTAATTGGAATAATTGTTGTATTAACATAGTAATGATTATAACATTTGCTAAAATGAACGTTAAATTCGTGTTTGTGATCCATTTCCGTGTGAGCTTGCTTTCTCTTCACATTCATAATTACATACACACACACTCATTCACGCAAACAGACACTATAAAATCAAATCTTCAACTATAGGATTTGTTGTGCATGATTGCAGGTTATCTCTTTTACCCGCAATGTTGCTGTGATGAGTTAAACATACACACAATCGTTTCACACACTCTTCCACGCAGTTCAACAGACACTGTTAAATCAAATCTTCATCTATAGGATTTGTTGTGTCGTAGTCTAAGGCTATTCTTTTGCCTTGTGGCGTTGCTGATCGTATTAGTGGAAATGATGCACAATATACATTTTTTCTTCTCTATGAAATGACAATTGGTTCAAGTTATCCTTGTGGATGCCGAAATCATTTCCATTATTTATTCTCATGTCTATCTGAGATGGTTAGTAGCTCAAGCAAAGTTCGTGAGAACTGCTACTCTCCTCTCCCTCATTTATTTTCTTCTTGAAAAATACAAAAGGAAAAAAAAAAAACGAAAATAAATGAAATAACCACATTAAAAACTGCAAATTAGCATAAAAATAACGGCTAACAGCACTTAATTAACATCCCTCCCTCTCTGTTGTTTTTCTTTTTCTTACTATCTTGGCCCTTACGTGTATGAACTGGTTCATGATATATATAATGGTCGTGTATATCCCACACGGCATCAAGGGAGATCTAACTGCAGCACGATCGCCTTGCAATGCCGTGAGACGAACATCGCCAGAAGATCGCCGCAGGTCAAAGGACGAGGACTCGCGATTGCAGGTATTAAGCCACCCAGATCAAGTGGACGGGCGCCGCCTGTCAGTATTCCCGTAGATCCAGTGAATAACCAGGAACTCGTCAGAGCAAGCCCCATGATGCTATGAAAAAGCCGCTTACCTGGACGCCCGTAGATCGGTTAAACTCCAGGAGCTCGCCAGCGCAGGAGTAAGCCGCCCTCAGATGGAAGGACGCCCCTGCCCAGGACTCCGTAGACCCAGAAGCAGGCTACGAGGACGTCGGTACGAGCCGCAGCCGAGAAGGACCTGGACGAATCTGCGAGGACGTGTGGACGACGATGCCGATGAGTACCACCTGGATGTGGACTACGAGGACGACTGGACGGCCCGAAGTCAAGGAGGACCTAGGCGAAACCTTCGAGGACGTGTGGACGATGATGACGGATGGATGCACCAAGGACCAAAGATGAAGAGGCCGACAACGAGGAGATGCGCGAGGACGACCGAGAACAGGAAGCGACGAGAGACCAGTAGATGGGTACGATGATAGGTCACCCTTGAAGTGATTCAGATGACGCCACGAGGACGAGGCGTAGGTAGGTGGCAGAGCAGTGTAGGGTGCAATACAAGCAATCTCGCAGACCACGTGCATTCATATCTAGTGGTCCGCATGGTCGCCACGTGTGCACCCCACCCTCGTACCCACGCCACGCTGCGCCGCTTGCGCCCCCTCTGGCCGGATAAAAGGGAGGCCAAATCTTAACTCAGCCTCACGCTTTCAGCAACCTATCCTGTGACCGCTCCTGACCTGAGCTGCCCGCTCCCGGCCCCCCGGCCGGGAGTGTTCCACTCAACATCGTTCTTGTATCGTTATTCTTATCATTATATCCAGTGCTTGTAACTCTTTGAAATAAAGAGAACAGCCACCTGTAATTCAACTACACTATACATAAAGAGGCCTGTTAATACCTCTTACACACACACACACACACACACACACACACACACACACACACACACACACACACACACACACACATATATATATATATATATATATATATATATATATATATATATATATATATATGTGTGTGTGTGTGTGTGTGTGTGTGTGTGTGTGTGTGTGTGTGTGTGTGTGTGTGTAGCGAGAGAGAGAGAGAAGTATGCATATAAACACACACACACACACTCATAAACACACACTCATAAAACACACATACACAGACACACACACACACACGGACACACACATATATATACATATATATGTGTGCGTGTGTGTATGTGTATGTGTATGTATGTATGTGTATGTGTGTGTGTGTGTGTATTTATGTGCGCCTGTGATTGTGTGCGTATATTTTTCATCTATTATTTAACTATGCTTACATTGACATACACACACATTCATACATATACACACGCATCTCGCAGCTACACCCACGTGCATAAAGAACACACACTGCCTTTCTCATCTGCATGATGAATGACTATGGAACTTCAGACACGTAACACGTTCCGACAAGAAATGACAATTCCACTTAAGCCCTAAAGAGGTTAAATGTTAGCGAGAACGTGACTAGCGAGACAAGGCAGAAGAACGCCCCTTCCACTTGGATAATTAAACACGGAATTCTATCACGATATTTAA
>NW_020869263.1:690286-692786 GCF_003789085.1 Penaeus vannamei | reverse complement strand
CACACACCATACACACACACACACACACACACACATCGCAATATTTCGAGACATTTTCTTTCGCTGACTCTAATTGCGTCCTTCAAGTCTGAATATCCAATCAGCTTCATTCCATAATGTATTACAACCTCTGAACTTTAGACTTCTTGAGAAGCGGCCAAGTTAATCACAGAACTTACAGTTAGATGTCTCTGTGTATGTATCCGTTGTGTATGACAGGCAATATAGCGCCATCCCTTGAACTAAGGGATTGGGGTATGGTGGGGGGGGGGGAGGGGGCTGCCCTCTCTTGTATTGGTCCTGGAAATGCGTCTAAGAAAAATATAATCATTGTTATCAATGAAATTCTCTTAGAGGTCGTCAGTATCATCACCAGTCATTGCAGCCACTCCTTATATATATATATATATATATATATATATATATATATATATATATATATATATATATATATATATATATAGAGAGAGAGAGAGAGAGAGAGAGAGAGAGAGAGAGAGAGAGAGAGAGAGAGAGAGATACAATATATATATATATATATATATATATATATATATATATAATATATATATATATATATATATATATATTTATTTATTTATTCATTTATATATGCACATATATACAGTGTGGTGATTAGTGCAACGGTAGCGTTCTCGTCTAGCAATCTTGCTGACCTGCGTTCGATGCCAGTGGATGGTGACCCCTGCTATTCCTTGCACACTGTGGGGCTTCAGAAGCAAATAAACAGACAGTATGTCACAGCAAAAAGACCATTGTGTTTTCAAAACAAAAATTCCATTGTAAGATATGGAATGAAATTAGACTTTATATGCTGGAACCATTAATAAGAGAAATAAGAAAAAAAAGTATGATTCCATTTGATCATGCGCTGTCGTCAAGGATCTCACATATGTTACAGTGTGCCTAAAAATATTTAATTTAACTTCTTAGTACACTCAGTGGTAACCACTAATACCTAGTGACAAGCAAACAAATTCTAAGAACAAAATACGGCATACCTGCTCAACAGTATCAGCTCTATACGCCTGTGCCTTGTTTCATTCCGTTTCGGCGCCCTGCCAGCCAATCCTGGTTGAAGGCGTCACGGCATGGTCACTCGAGCGCACTTCTTTAACAACCAGTTTGTGATCCGATCCGCCATTTGAAGTCACCCTTCGTTGACTCCCCTACTCACTGGCCGCGCCGGGCGAACAGAAGCAGCATTGCTTATGCGTTTAGCAGCTAAAAACATGGCATCTACGGACGTTATTTATCATCTGCTGTAGAAATAGAGACTCAGTGACTACTAAAACGATATATGTGGGTTCGTTCTTGATTGCAGAGAAGAAATAGTAGAAATGTATATTATAATCTGCTGTAAGAACCGCCTGGAGGATAGATATGGGGAAGCTCCTTTGAGGAATTTAAAGGACGCAGGCTTGTACCCAATGATGATGTCACAGATACTCTCAAATGAATTTCTGTATAAAACATTAGGATATAAAATATCCTAAAATGATATCTAATTCAAAATCATATTAATCGAAATATATATGATCATAATTATTTGTTATTTTTTAGTATTTTTTTTTCTTAGCAGACTACGGACTCTCTTGTCGTGCCCACTTTTCCGATTTCCGAGCGATCCTTGTCGTCCGCTTCTACTTTCGACCAACTTGTAGATTATGCAAATTCGGTAGTTGAGGGAAGTGGAAATGTTGAAATTACCGCTAACCTATCGTTGAGAAAAACGCCCTTGCGGCCGCTCCTTTACGGCCTCACATGATCAAACATCAGAGCTGATATAGCGGGAACACAGCTCCGTAACTTGGTCGCGAAGGTAACACGCGGATGCGCTCGGGATCACAGCAGGCGAGACTAAGCGAGATATTGCGTTTCCCTTTGCCTTGTTTGTGTGACTTCAGACTCTTACCACATAGCATGGCTCAACCCTGCGGACTTGAACGAAAGCCCGTGGCGTAGTTACCGGCATCCTATTTGCAACTGAGGTGCAAGCTTTATTCCTTAAACTGGATTCAACCTCGTGCTCTTCTTCCTGGTACATAGTGCGTAAAAAAGGGGATCAAACGCCCAAGTGCCTTTACGACAGCGAGTGCTTTTAGATCCACGACAGCTCTATATCCAAATGATCGATGGCTTTGGGTGTCCCCCTTTTTGTCCTACAGGAATGTTATTAGTGACCAGCAGACGGAAATCAACCTCAAAGTGCCGAACCCTATGACTACGTTGATCTTTGTAACACTCGCTCGACTTACACAAGCTAAAATAAAGCACCCGCCAACTTCATTCTCACTTTACCACACGTCAACCACCTCTCTACCACCACCACAGCAAGGACTTCAACCACCCGTTAATTAGCACCTTCAAACGACGCATTCAACTCCACCTTCCACTTGAAAACTCCTCGATCCACCATCCACTCCAGGATAAAATGACCCTCATATTAGTCGATGTACACCTGTAATGTACATCACTC
>NW_020869263.1:672786-682786 GCF_003789085.1 Penaeus vannamei | reverse complement strand
TAAAGGTAAAGCACATCTTCAAGAAATTTCGAAAAGACCGAATTCCTGAAGTCCGAAGCGCCTATTCAGCTATTATTCTTTTGTTCTCTCATTGAGTTTACTCCTTTTTTGGCGAGAGAAAAGAGAGAGAGGGAAAAGAGGTGGCATTCAACAAAGGAGGACAAGGGAGAGGTAGAGAGAGAGAGGTGGGGTGGGGGGGAGAGGGAAGGAGGGAAGATAGAAGAAGATAGATAGAAGATAGATAGATAGATAGATAGATAGATAGATAGATAGATAGATAGATAGATAGATAGATAGATAGATAGATAGATAGATAGATAGATAGATAGATAGATAGATAGATATATAGATAGATAGGTAGTAGATAAATAGAGAGTGGGAGGGAGGGAGGGATATATTGATAGATAGATAGAGAGAGACAGGAGAGAGAGAGAGAGAGAGAGAGAAGAGAGAGAGAGAGAGAGAGAGGAGAGAGAGAGAGAGAGAAGAGAGAGGAGAGAGAGAGAGAGAGGAGAGAGAGAGAGAAGAGAGAGAGATAGAGAGAGAGAGAGAGCGAGAGAGAGAGAGCGAGAGAGAGAGAGAGAGAGAGAGAGAGAGAGAGTAAAAGAAAACGAGAAACGCAAACAATTAGTTAAAAGAACATTCCTCTTGTTGTGTAGCAGATGCGACTGTCTTCGCTAATTGCCATTTTTTTCTCTTCCTTTCTTTTCCTTCTTTTTTCTTTATTTTCTTTTTTCTTTCTTTAGAAGAGACGTCGGAGACAGCAATCCTCTTCGTTAATGTTATCCCTGTTACTGATTTTAAAAAAATCTATTTCATGCAATATCTTATGATTATACTGATTTATTTTTTAATATTTTATCTACTGATGTGTCTCTTTCTCTCTATGTCTGTTCCCCCCTCTCTTTTATTCTTCTACTATCTCGCTTATTCTCTCTCTTCCTTCTCCGTTTTCTCTATCCCAGCTGATTCTCTCCGTTCCCATTTTTTTTCTCTTCCCTCCTTTTATTACCCCTCTCATATTCCTCCTTTCAATTCCCGGTCCCTCTCATTCTTCTTTGTCTCTCTCTTTATCCCTCCCTCTCCCTCCTCCTCTCCCAATCTTTGCTCTCACTCTCTTCTTTGCAACATCTGGGGTAAGAATAATGCTTAAACGGACAAGGTGATCGTTACCCTGCAACATCTCAGAGTAATCCCAGATTTTCGGGTAATCACACTAATTTCTAGATTGAGTAATCCTGCGCAGTTTACACTCTCGAAAATCCATTACACTTCTCCGTTTTATGTGGTTTGTTATATTCTTCTAGCTTTCTCTTCATTTCCTATTCCACACATGTTTTCTTTTAATTCACATTTAATCATCTTTCTAATCTTTTTTTTTCTTTTTTTTTAATAAATATTTAATCATCTTTTCTATTTTTTTAAATTTTATTCCGCATTTATTATTTTTCTAATCTATTTCTTTTTAATTCCATTTAATAATCTTTTTCTATTTTTTTTTAATGCTTTCTTCTTCTTTCCTCTTGATACACCGTTTTCTCATTTTGTTTTATTCTTAATCCAATCTTTCCCTTCTTTAAATCGCAATTAATCCTTAACTCACACATTTAATCCTCCTTCTAATCCTCTACTCCCATGTAATCCTCCTTCCTCTCAATCCTCCGCTGCCAATTCTCTTTATAATCCCACTTAATCCTCTTTCTTGCTGTACTTAAACTCTTTAGTCCCATTTAATTTTCTTGTTTAATTCCACTTAATCTTACACTCTCTTTCTTGATAAGTATTTTAATTTCATTTCTCATACACCTTTTCCACTTCTTATTTTTTCTCTTGATTTGTACTCTCTTGATCTACTTTTTAATCCCAATGAAAAATGAGAAATCGAAAACAAAAACATATTTTCCGCTTTTCTTTTGTGGTTCCACTTAATCCTGTATTATCTTGCTTGATCCATTTTTCAATCCCGCTGAAAACCACATTTTCACCTAATTTTCTTTTTAAATCTCACTTAATCCTGCACTTTCTTTGTTGACTCATTATAAAAATCCTACTTAAAGATTTTTTTTCTCATCAATATTCTCCTTTTTACTTATTCCTGTTTTGGTTTCATATAATTTATCTTTAGTCTTTGCTTCCTCTTCTTTCTATTTCTCTTCTCTTTCATATTTTTACTGTATTTTTAAAAAATCTTTTTCCGGCCTTCAGTACTAATTGATATTTTTTTTTCTTGTCCATACAAAGCTTGTTACTCTTGTCTTCTCTTCTCTTTGATTATTTATTCAGTTTCTTTTTTATTTTATTTTCCGCACAGATTCTCCTTTCATTAATCATTTTTTTCACAAATCAAAAATCTGTAATCGTTCAAAAAAATCTATTTGTTACTTTCTTTTCATTTCAGAGCCTATCTGCAGATTACGTATTCAATTATCTTTTTCTTATCTTCCATCATCATCACAATAACTATCATCACTATCACTTTCACTATCATCATCACTGATTATCATGTTCTCTTGTTCTATATTCTCTTTTCTCACATTACATCACTATCACAATAACTGCCATCATTATCACTATCATCATCATTATCCCTGCTCTCTTGCTCTCTATAAAAATAAATCATGTCTGATTTTCTGAAAACATTTCAAAAGCTTTTGCTGACAGACACGTGTAGACTTGATCAAGGATTTTAGAAAAATAAAGCTTGCCACTCTTGCAATATTAAGTTCCTAAGCAACACCAATTGTTCCTATCTTTTTAATACAGAAGGCTCAGTGAAGTCGAAAATAAAGAGCTTACAGCATAGCACTGAGATTCAACGACGTCTATTAATATTATCGTACTCTCCCTCCCCCTCTCCCAATCTTTGCTCTCACTCTCTTCTTTGCAACATCTGGGTAAGATAATGCTAAACGACAAGGTGATCGTTACCCTGCTACATCTCAGAGTAATCCCAGATTTTCGGGTAATCACACTAATTTCTAGATTGAGTAATCCTGCGCAGTTTACACTCTCGAAAATCCATTACACTTCTCCGTTTTATGTGGTTTGTTATATTCTTCTAGCTTTCTTTTCATTTCCTATTCCACACATGTTTTCTTTTAATTCACATTTAATCATCTTTCTAATCTGTCTTTTTTTTCTTCTTTTAAATAAATATTTAGTCATCTTTTTATTTATTTTTAAAGTCTATTCACATTTAATCATCTTACTAATCTATTTTTTTTAATTGACATCTAATCATCTTCTTAATCTATTTTTTTTAATAATCTATGTTTTTAATGCTTTCTTCTTCTTTCCTCTTGATACACCGTTTTCTCATTTTGTTTTATTCTTAATCCAATCTTTCCCTTCTTTAAATCGCAATTAATCCTTAACTCACACATTTAATCCTCCTTCTAATCCTCTACTCCCATGTAATCCTCCTTCCTCTCAATCCTCCGCTGCCAATTCTCTTTATAATCCCACTTAATCCTCTTTCTTGCTGTACTTAAACTCTTTAGTCCCATTTAATTTTCTTGTTTAATTCCACTTAATCTTACACTCTCTTTCTTGATAAGTATTTTAATCTCATTTTTCATACACCTTTTCCACTTCTTATTTTTTTCTCTTGATTTCTACTCTCTTGATCTACTTTTTAATCCCAATGAAAAATGAGAAATCGAAAACAAAAACATATTTTCCACTTTTCTTTTGTGGTTCCACTTAATCCTGTATTATCTTGCTTGATCCATTTTTCAATCCCGCTGAAAACCACATTTTCACCGAATTTTCTTTTTTTAAATCTCACTTAATCCTGCACTTTCTTTTGTTGACTCATTATAAAAATCCTACTTAAAGATTTTTTTTTCTCATCAATATTCTCCTTTTTACTTATTCCTGTTTTGGTTTCATATAATTTATCTTTTAGTCTTCACTTCCTCTTTCTATTTCTCTTCTCTTTCATATTTTTACTGTATTTTTAAAAAATCTTTTTCCGGCCTTCAGTACTAATTGATATTTTTTTCTTGTCTTTCCATATAAAGCTTGTTACTCTTGTCTTCTCTTCTCTTCTCTTATTTATTCAGTTTCTTTTTTATTTTATTTTCCGCACAGATTCTCCTTTCATTAATCTTTTTTTTCCACAAATAAAAAAACTGTAATCGTTCAAAAATCTATTTTACTTTCTTTTTCATTTTCAGAGCCTATCTGCAGATTACGTATTCAATTCTTTTCTTATCTTCCATCTCATCACAATAACTATCATGACTATCACTTTCACTATCATCATCACTGATTATCATGTTCTCTTGTTCTATATTCTCTTTTCTCACATTACATCACTATCACAATAACTGCCATCATCACTATCATCATCATTATCCCTGATCTCTTGCTCTCTATAAAAATAAATCATGTCTGATTTTCTGAAAACATTTCAAAAGCTTTTGCTGACAGACACGTGTAGACTTGATCAAGGATTTTAGAAAAATAAAGCTTGTCACTCTTGCAATATTAAGTTCCTAAGCAACACCAATTGTTCCTATCTTTTTAACACAGAAGGCTCAGTGAAGTCGAAAATAAAGAGCTTACAGCATAGCACTGAGATTCAACGACGTCTATTAATTTATCGTACTCTCTGTCTCTGTTGTCTCTCTCCGTCTCTGTCTCTCTGGTCTGTCCTGTCTCCCTCTCTCTCTCTCCTCTCTCTCTCTCTCTCTCTCTCTCTCTCTCTCTCTCTCTCTCTCTCTCTCTCTCTCTCTCTCTCTCCTTTTTTTTTTCTTTTTTTTAATAAATTTAATCATCTTCTATTTTTTTTTTAAATTTTATTCACATTCAATTATTTTTCTAATCTATTTCTTTTTAATTCCATTTAATAATCTTTTTAATCTATTTTTTTAATGCTTTCTTCTTCTTTCCTCTTGATACACCGTTTTCTCATTTTGTTTTATTCTTAATCCAATCTTTCCCTTCTTTAAATCGCAATTAATCCTTAACTCACACATTTAATCCTCCTTCTAATCCTCTACTCCCATGTAATCCTCCTTCCTCTCAATCCTCCGCTGCCAATTCTCTTTTATAATCCCACTTAATCCTCTTTCTTGCTGTACTTAAACACTTTAGTCCCATTTAATTTTCTTGTTTAATTCCACTTAATCTTACACTCTCTTTCTTGATAAGTATGTTAATCTCATTTTTCATACACCTTTTCCACTTCCTATTTTTTCTCTTGATTTGTACTCTCTTACTTGATCTACTTTTAATCCCAATGAAAAATGAGAAATCGAAACAAAAACATATTTTCCACTTTTCTTTGTGGTCCCGCTTAATCCTGTATTATCTTGCTTGATCCATTTTTCAATCCCGCTGAAAACCACATTTTCACCTAATTTTCTTTTTAAATCTCACTTAATCCTGCACTTTCTTTGTTGACTCATTATAAAATCCTACTTAAAGATTCTTTTTTTCTCATCAATATTCTCCTTTTTACTTATTCCTGTTTTGATTTTCATATAATTTATCTTTAGTCTTTGCTTCCTCTTCTTTCTATTTCTCTTTCTCTTTCATATTTTACTGTATTTTTTTAAAAAATCTTTTTCCGGCCTTCAGTACTAATTGATATTTTTTCTTGTCTTTCCATATAAAGCTTGTTACTCTTGTCTTCTCTCTCTTCTCTTATTTATTCAGTTTCTTTTTTTTATTTTCCGCACAGATTCTCCTTTCATTAATCATTTTTTCACAAATCAAAAATCTGTAATCGTTCAAAAAATTCTATTTGTTACTTTCTTTTCATTTCAGAGCCTATCTGCTGATTACGTATTCAATTATCTTTTTCTTATCTTCCATCATCATCACAATAACTATCATGACTATCACTTTCACTATCATCATCACTGATTATCATGTTCTCTTGTTCTATATTCTCTTTTCTCACATTACATCACTATCACAATAACTGCCATCATTATCACTATCATCATCATTATCCCTTCTCTCTTGCTCTCTATAAAAATAAATCATGTCTGATTTTCTGAAAACATTTCAAAAGCTTTTGCTGACAGACACGTGTAGACTTGATCAAGGATTTTAGAAAAATAAAGCTTGTCACTCTTGCAATATTAAGTTCCTAAGCAACACCAATTGTTCCTATCTTTTTAACACAGAAGGCTCAGTGAAGTCGAAAATAAAGAACTTACAGCATAGCACTGAGATTCAACGACGTCTATTAATATTATCGTACTCTCTGTCTCTGTCTGTCTGTCTCTCTCCGTCTCTTGTCTCTCTCTCTCTCTCTCTCTTCTCCTCTCTCTCTCTCTCTCTCTCTCTCTCTCTCTCTTCTCTCTCTCTCTCTCTCTCTCTCTCTCTCTCTCTCTCTCTCTCTCTCTCTCTCTCTCTCTCTCTCTCTCCCTCTCTCTCTCTTCTCCCTCCCTCTCTCTCTCTCTCTCTCTCTCTCTCTCTCTCTCTCTCTCTCTCTCTCTCTCTCTCTCTCTCTCTCTCTCTCTCTCTCTCTCTATCTATCTATCTATCTATCTCTTCTTTTGTGTCAAACCAAATAAGGGCTAAACACTATGGGATTACAAAGACACGACAGTGATTCGGAATAACGAGATGATACGATTACAGTGTTTTAATCAACAGAGTTAAAATAAATGAGTACAAGTAAAGCCAGCTAACATGAAAGGCAGGAATAATAAGAAAATTAGAAGAGAATATATCAAAGAGATGGAGATAATTTGGCATATTGAAAGGAAACACTTTGTCGAATAATGCTAAAAACAGAATGATATATACGACAGAAATTGACGAGAAATGCGATATATATCTGAGAGGACAGAATACTGGGACTCCTATTAGAGTAGGAATGGAGAGAACAAAGGGAGTATATATATAGATGTGGAAGACTTTATACGAGAGAGAGGGGCGCGTACTAATACATTTACAGTGCAGATGAAGTTTTACTAAAAATACTATTGGAACAAGTGAGAAAGTAGCGTAAGGGGGAAGGGGAAACTGAGACGAAGAGAGTAATAACAAGATTCAGTTGCAGAGAAGAATGACAATACCAATAAACTTAAGGAAAGAATAATCTTGAACAGTTATTGGGTACAAGAGACCAGGTTTGCCATGTGACCACAAAGTCCCTGTAAAATCACATGCATTTAGAGAAGAACGACGATAGTGGAGCTAAAGAGAGTCAATCGAAGCCAGAGAGGTGTGAGCAAGTGGACAGCTGATCGCAGAAAGACTGAAAGAGAGGAAGAGGAAGAGTAAGGACACATTTCAAGAGAATATCACTGGGTGTTGTGAGGTAAAAGAACCCGCGGCAGTAACCATGTGTAAAATGAGACTGTATATAATACAATCCTCATTAATTTGGCTTCATCATAATCATTACCATCATTATCATTATCGATATTATTATCATTTTATCATCTTTATTATTGTCATTATCGTTATTATTATTATCATAATCATTATATCATCATCATTATTACACACGAGCAAACATGGTCATATCTGAAAATGACAAAAATCAACCGTTTTTGTTCATCCATCTAATATCTCTTGACGGAAAAAAAATATATTTTTTTATATTCCCCCTCTTTTATACGTGTCCCAACCAGCTTATGAATCAAAATGTTCACCCTGGAAAAATGGGCGTGGTCTCCTGTGGTTTTGGCTCTCCCTCCCCCTCGTACCTTCGGGGTAAAAGGAGGCCTATGCCATCCCCTGGTCCTGGTTTTTAGTGATGATTTTAATTACTGGTAGAGACTCCCTAAAAAAAAAAAATGTCAATTTATTAATTGATCATGAATCCACGTGATGAAAATTAATATGGATGTCATACCCCACTCATCTGAGATTTGGCCTAATGAAAGGATTATGAACGGACTTGGTATAGAAAAAAACAACAGCTGATATTCCAGTGACAATTTTAAGAACATCCCCCTTTCTCAGATTTCAGTCAAATGCTCACATCAGATACTCAAGTTATGAAACATGTCTCGGTGAAATTATCAGCCCTGTGTATCATATATCAATTGAACTCATTAAGATAATATTTACAACTGAGAGAAAATGTAAAGATACGTGCGGGAGAGGGAGGGAGGGAGGGAGAGGAGAGAGAGAGAGAGAGAGAGAGAGAGAGAGAGAGAGAGAGAGAGAGAGAGAGAGAGAGAGAGAGATAGAGAGAGAGAGAGAGAGAGAGAGAGAGAGAGAGAGATAGATAATAGATAGATAGATAGTAGATAGATAGATAGATAGATAGATAGATAGATAGATAGATAGATAGAGAGAGAGAGAGAAAGAGAGAGAGAGGGGGGGGAGAGGAGAAAGAGGTGATGAGTGTTGTGTGTGTGGTGTGAGTGTGTGTGTGTGTTGTGTGTGTGTGTGTGTGTGTGTGTGTTGTGTGTGTTGTGTGTGTGTGTGTGTGTGTGTGTGTGTGGCAGAGGAGAGAGAAGAGAGAGAGAGAGAAGAGGAGAGAGAGAAGAGAGAGAGAAGAGAAGAGAGAGAGAGAGAGAGAGACGAGAGAGAGAGAGAGAAGAGAGAGAGAGAGAGAGAGAGAGAGAGAGAGAGAGAGAGAGAGAGAGAGAGAGAGAAGAGAGAGAGAGAGAGAGAGAGGAGAGAGAGAGAGAGAGAGAGAGAAGAGAGAGAGAGAGAGAGAGAGAGAGAGAGAGAGAGAGAGAGAGAGAGAGAGAGAGAGAGAGAGAGAGAGAGAGAGAGAGAGAGAGAGAGAGAGAGAGGAAATGACCTAAATATAAGTATAGTAAGAAAAGAAAGATTGATAAAGATTCCCAGAAACAACGCCTTAGCTAATATTGACAATATCATTGCAGTTCATATCTATATCAAAGAAATCTAATATTGTGTTCATCCACCCACATCTACCTCGTATACCGATCCTTATTCCAAATCAAATCTATATCGTCTTTACGGTAGAATAAACCTTAAATTCGAGTTTTATTATTATCATATATTTTTCTTCTATGTGGGGTCGGGTGGGGATGGGGGGGGGGAGGGGTGTAAACCTCTAACGCCCTTTTATAAAGTTAAAATCCCACACTGACCATCCTGCCTTCACCAAAACTCTCCCAAAAGTCCTAAAACCTTTTATTTTCGAGGAAGTTTCAACCTTGCGAACACTAGCATCTGCGAAGTCTTTCAGTCTGAATCCGACTTCATCTTGGGTTTTGCTACGTCGCCTGCTTTCCTTTTTGTGTTTGTTTCATTTAATTAATCAGTTTATATATCAATTAATTTGAATATTGCTTGCTTGCTTGGTTTGTTTATATTTTATGCATTTATTCATCTGTTTATTTATATATTAATTTATTCGTCTATCTATCTAGATATTTATTTTGTTATTTATTTATCTACGTACCTACCTCCCTATCTATCTATTTGTCTATCTATCTATCTATTTCCCTGTCTATCTGTCTATCTGTTTATCTATCTATTCATCCATCTGTCAGTCAATGTGTTCATTTGTTTATTTATTTATTTATTTATTTATTTATTTAGGAAGACTCTGGTTTGATAATAATCCGATAACTTAGAGAACTGATGTCGATGATGATGGTGACTGGTGATTAATGATGACTATGAGGATAGTGATGGTGTTAGGGATAATGATGAAGATGATAGTGACTGATGATGATGATGACTGATAATAATTGATGATGAATATGACGATAGTGATGATATTGGGGATGAAGATGATAGTGGCTGATGTTGATGATGATTTATGCTGATGAGGATAATGGTGGATGGTGACGGTGACAATGACGATAATAACAGTAATAGCAAGGATAATAATAATTTTAACACTAATAATAGCAACTATGATAAAATAATAGCTCAATAAATTAATAATTCCTTTGTAATCTTCGCTCGTCTATCATCTTTTAATCATATGATAAAATTACTCTTTATTGTAATAATGAATTACAAAAGAATTGAGATGAAATTTTCCGAGACTTCCTGATAGATATATATATATATTATTTTTCATTTATTTAGATCA
>NW_020869263.1:650286-655286 GCF_003789085.1 Penaeus vannamei | reverse complement strand
GCCCAGTGAGGCCACGGGGTACATGGAACAATATGAAAATTCTGACGTCGCATTAAACCGTATTTTATCTCACCTACATTATCTATTTCATGTGAATTTGAATCCTTCCAAGAAGAGTTTTTGTCCTATAGCTATTGACGCGATTACGCTTTTCATAACTAGAAATAACTGAATCTAAAAATACGACAGTCACTGAATGGGGTCTTGGAGAGTATAATATATTGGTCGGGGGTCACAGAATGAAAAAGGTTGGAAGCAACTGATCTAAACCTTTCTTTCTCTATTTTCTTGCTCCTCCCTTAATCCCCTCCTTTTCTCTTCTCTCTTTCTTAATCTCACTGCCCGATCTCTCTCTCTCCTTCCTTTCCCTCTTTCTCTCCCCTCCCCCTTTTCCCTTCTAATCTCTCCTTCTCTCACGACCCCCTACGCTTCTCTCTCTATGTCCTTCCTGTCCTTCTCACAATCCTCCCCTTTTCCCTCTCTCTCTCTCTCTTTCCCCCTCTCTTTCTTCCTCCCCTACACCCTCCCTATCTCTTTCCCCTTATCCGCTCCTTCCATTTCTCCACCTTCTTCCTCTCCTTCTCCCCTCAGCGAAGGAATTTTTGCAAGATTCTTGAACGACCTGAAGACCAGCCTCCATGACACGCACTTCCGCCGTCAATGGGTCCTTTTGGCGTCCCTGGCGGAGGAATAAAGGAAGAGGAGGGAGGAGGAGGGAGGAGAAAAGGGGCGGTGATAAAGGGGGAGAAAGGGTGGGAGGGATAGGGAGAGACATAGGGAGGAGGGAGGGAGGTATGGATAAAGGAAGAGGAGGGAGGAGAAAAGGGGCGGTGACAAAGGGAGAGAAAGGGAAGGAGGGATAGGGAGGGAGGGGGTCATAGGAAGAAGGGAGACAAAGGGAAGGAGGGATAGGAGGGAAGGGCTCATAGGAGGGAAGGGAGACAAAGGGAGGGATGAGCATAAGGAGGGAGGGAGGAAGAGCGGGAGGGAGCGAAGGGAGAAGGCGGGATGAGAAAAAGGGGCACGATAAAGGGAGAGAAAGGAAGGGAGGGAGAGAGGGATGGAGTAGGGATGAGAGACGAAGGATGGGATGGATGGATGTAGGACAGGAGAGAGGAAAGAGGGATGAGAAAAGGGGGAAGAGAGAAAGGGAGGGAGATGAGGTGGAGAGAAAGGGATAAGGAGGAAGTGGGAGGATTAGAAGGTAGGAGGAAGGATAGGTGATGGGAGGGAGGGGGAGGATGGATTGATGATGGTGGATAGATGGATGATGAGAGGAAGGGAGGGAGGGAGATAGGTAGAAGGAAGGAGGAGTAGGGAAGAGGAAGGAAAAAAGGTGGAGATAAAGGGAGGGATCGATGGAGTGAGTGAGGAGAGAGGGATAGGGAGCGAGGGAGAAAGGGGGAGGGTTGGAGGGAGGGAATGCGATAGGGACTAGGGAGGGGTGATTGAGAAGGGAGGGGTGTGTGGGAGGATAGTCATTAATAAAGGGAGAGAAATAGAGGGACGGAACGAGGGAAGAAGGGATGGGAGATAGAAAATAGGAACTGTAGGAGAATAGGAGAGAAGGAGAGGAAGTTGCTTCTTACAATAAAACTGGGTAAGTCAAATTGGGTTTTCTGAGTTTCCTTCGAACCCAAAACCCGGGTTGGTGGCGGCAATACTGAAGAGGTAATTTTTAGAATAAAGTTAAGTTTCATGATCATGTCATGGAAATAAAATTTAGAAAGAAATGTGTATTCTTTACTATTTTGAGAATTTCCCCGATAGATTGGAAACGTGAATGAAGTTTGTACATGAAAACGTGAATTAAATTTTGGTGACAGCATTTGAAATCACAATGCAACACTGGTTGGCAGAAGTTTAGTTTTGTTTGTTGTCTGTTAGTGAGGTAAATATAAGAACAATTTTAACCTTTACATTAGTGGCAAAATTAATATTGGTTTGAGGGATTATATAAACAAAGTGTTTTTTGAGTATTGCATACATGGTTCAAATGGTGATGAAATGATTACAGAAGTGCAGCGCCAAGACATGCAGAGCAGACAATAGGCATAGGCGTCAACATGAGCAGAGCAGCTGAGGAAGCCTTACCCTGGGGAAGTAACCAGTAAAAGTGGTCGGAAAGAAGCAAGGCAGCTACCCTTCTACACCTCTGACTGGCGCCAATATTATTGCTTACGGGCAAATGTTCAAAGGGAACAAAGTTGTGTGGTTGAGAAGTGATAAGTATATATAAGTAAATGGTAAACAGTAAGTTGGAAAATGTGGTTGTAGATGGGCATCAACATGAGCAAAGCAATTGACGAAGACTCGATCCTGGGGAATAACCAGCAGAGGCGGTCAGAGGGTATGTTCAGGTAGTTGAACCAGCTATCTCCTGAGCCGGGACACCGTCCAGGAGTTAATGATTCAATCAACCATGAATATCTGGGCTGACTGGAAAAACTACCAATGGCGCAGTCATTGGGTTATAGAAAACATCCGTAAAGTGGCAGGGAAGAGAGGTAGATACCCTTCCACATCTCTGCTTGGCCCCAAGGTTATCGCTGACAGGCGAATGTCCAACAGGACAAAGTGATGCGGTTGAGAGGTGATACAGATAAATAAGGGGAAATAGTAAGTTGGAAGACGTGGTTGTAAAGGAGTCTCCATTAGAAAATTGTTTTGTTGAAAGTGAATCACAAGTAGTAAGCAAGTTTAGAATTAGTGAATATTGTTTAAGTCATTCTCTGAAGTGAACCAGTGGCAATGCCAAATATGACATTTTTCCATTATCAAATTCTATTAATGCAATGGATATGTTTATTGATCTGGTATGAAGATTCAATTCTTAAATGATATTATATTATTAGTATATGTTTCTAAATGATGTATATTGATTTTTCTCTCTTAGTCAATCATGGGTTTTGCATACATATTTTTTTTTTCTAATCTCCATTATGTCATATAATAAAGCGCACGATTTCTATTATAGTGTGCACTACCTTTCTCTATATTAATATTTCCCGAAGGAAAGACCCATGTCGAGATTGATTTCAAACTGGTAAAGCATGTAATGTTACTTCAATAATGTTTCACAGTTAGTAGTTTCAAATGCTGAATTTCATTGTTTTATATGATATAGGGTAGCATTACAGGCATTCAATGTGCGCCCCTCTGGTTGTTCGGTAATAATAATTTGCCAAAAATCAAATTCAGTGATGAAGCGACATTTCACTTGAATGACAAAGTTAATAGGCATAACATGCCGATATGAGGGCATGAAAATATGCATGATACCAAGGAAATTGAGCGAGACTTACTAAAAACTAATGTGCTTTGTGCCATGTCAGAGGGAACAGTGTCTGGCCCTTTCTTCTTTGAGGGAGGCAACGTCTCACGTTACCTGGAGATATTGACCAATTGTGTGTTTCCACAACTAGCTGCTGAGTGTGATGGCTACCTTTTCCAGCAAGACTACTCCACCGCACTGGCATCACGCTGTCAGGAGATTTATCAGTGAGCTCCTGCCAACAGATGGAGTTCTCGTGTTGGAAAAGATGATACGCTGTTCTGCAAGTGGCCTGCGAAGTGACTGTGACTTCATTGGAGTTCCGCGAAGAGCACAGTTTACATACCCTCACAGCCTGCAGCCCACACAAACACAAACACACACACATACATGTATTTATACACAACATACATGAATATATATATATATATATATATATATATATATATATATATATATATATATATATACATATATATATATATATTATTATATATATATATATATATATATATATATATATATATATATATATATATATATATATATATATATATATATATATATATATATATATATATATATGTATATATATATATATATATATATATATATATATGTATATATATATATATATATTATATATATATATATATATATATATATATAATATATATATATATATATATATATATATATATATATATATATATATATATATATATATATATATATATATATATATATATATATATATATATATATATATATATATATATATATATATATATATATATATATATATATATATATATATATATATATATATATATATATATATATATATATATATATATATATATATATATATATATATATATATATATATATATATATATATATATATATATATATATATATATTATTTCATGTACCTTCTCAAGATCAGTGCAATCCTCCTCCCTTCACAGAAAAGGAAGAAAGGTGAAGGAAGAAAAACTCGTGCACAAAGATCTGCATGCAAATTCCACACCAGTTCCTAAATTCCAGTTGAATTATTAGATTGAAAAATAGCAAACTAGACAAAAAAAAAAAAAAATGTCTGATATTAAAAATTCAGGATTCAATATCGGGCGACCGTAAAATGGCCGTAAAAACGAATGAAAACGAAAAAGAAAAAAATAAATGAGGAAGATAAAAATCTCGTTTCTGTCTTTCCCCCATTTCTGATCGCTTTATTTTTCTTTCTCTTCATTTTTATCTCTCTTGGCCTGAACACTTTCTTTCACCTTTGACGTTTTTCCTTTCACTGTCCTTTCTCTTCCCCTTTCCCTCTCTTTTTTCCCTTTACATTCAATCTTACTCGTAACTCCTTTTCCTATATATTACAGAAGGATAATATTTACCCTAGTTATTATCATACAGTTTTTATTCCCTTTATCTCTGTCTGTCTCTCTCTCTCTCTTCCAACCTTTTCTCTCACCTTTTACGCTGTTCTTTTCATTGTCCTCCCTCTTTCTTTTTCTTTCTCTTTTCCTTTTTGTTCTCTCTCTATCTCCATTTCCTATTTATCAAAGAAGGATGATAATCACCACAGTTATGTATCCGAAAGCATTTATTCCCCTGTGTATTGTATAGCCATCGACCTCTCCCGCAGTTATAGATCCTAAAGTGTACTCCGTCGGCCATATACACAGAAGTAAATGCATCTCTGTCCGTCTAGACA
>NW_020869263.1:632786-640286 GCF_003789085.1 Penaeus vannamei | reverse complement strand
CCAAAGCGGGAGGGTGGGCGAGGCGAGGGATTGAGGAGCGCAGGTGTGCCTCAAGGAGAGTGAGTGATAGAGAGAGAGAGGGAGAGAGAGAGAGGGAGGGAGGGAGGGAAGGAGGGAAGGAGAGGAAGGAGGGAAGGAGGGAAGGAGGGAGAGGAAGGAGGGAGGAGGGAGGGAGGGAGGGAGGGAGGGAGGGAGGGTGAGAGAGAGAGGAGAGAGAGACAGAGAGAGAGAGAGAGACAGACAGAGAGAGAGAGGAGAGAGAGAGAGAGAGAGAGAGAGAGAGAGAGAGAGAGAGAGAGAGAGAGAGAGAGAGAGAGAGAGAGAGAGAGAGAGAGAGAGAGAGAGAGAGAGAGAGAGAGAGAGAAAAGAAAGAAGAGATAGATAGATAGATAGATAGAGATAGAGAAGAGAGAGGGAGAGAGAGTGAGGGAAGGGGAGGAAGAGAGAGAGAGAGAAGAAAGAGAGAGAGAGAGAGAGAGAGAGAGAGAAGAGAGAGAGAGAGAGAGAGAGAGAGAGAGAGAGAGAAGAGAGGAGAGAGAGATGAGAGAGAGAGAGAGAAAAGAAAGAAGAGATAGATAGATAGATAGATAGATAGAACAAGAGAGGAGGGAGAGAATGAGGGAAGGAGAGAGAGAAGAGAGAGAAAGAAAGAGAGTGAGAGAGAAGAGAGAGAGAGAGAGAGAGAGAGAGAGAGAGAGAGAGAGAGAGAGAGAGAGAGAGAGAGAGAGAGAGAGAGAGAGAGAGAGAGAGAGAGAGAGTGGTTACCGGAGCTTTATGACAAATGTGATGAAAAATTACGTAGCAAGAAAATGACCTGAAATATTTTAGGATAATTCAAACTGACATGAGCATCATAATGTCTGACCATTAAGGATATAAAGGATAATTGCACATACAGCAAAATTACTTGAATAACTTCAGGGAATTCAGGGAGAAGATAGAATAATACACAGGGAGGAAACTAATTTTACTGAAAAGATAGAGTGAAAAAAAGGTGACAGAGGCTGAGGAGATGAAAAGATGAAGTGGCCATTAAAGAAAGGATGAACAGGGGATGAATAATAATACGATGGATAAGGGTACAGGAAAGAAGACCGACAGAAAAAGATAAAGGCAAAATGCATAAAATGTAGTAACGAAGAGGATAGTATCGGTGAGGAAAAGAATAAGAGTAAAAGTAAATAATTATGAATCAATTCCTTCTTTCTCCCTCCCTCCCTACCTCCCTCTCTCTCTCTCTCTCTCTCTCTCTCTCTCTCTCTCTCTCTCTCTCTCTCTCTCTCTCTCTCTCTCTCTCTCTCTCTCTCTCTCTCTCTCTCTCTCTCTCTCTCTCCTCTCGCTCCCTCGCCCCCCCCCCCTTTTTTTAACCGGCCGTACTATCCTCGAGTGGGTGAATGCGGGCGGGCGGATCCCTTAGACTTAAATAAACAATATCCGCGCCCACCCAGGGAACTCGTGGGAGAGACGCTAAAAATAAGCTTCAGGGGAAGGGGGATGCAAAATGAAAGGCCGTTAGGGAAGCGAATAGTAGATGAGGAGAGGCAAAGGGGAGGGAAACGGCCAATGAGATGATGCTTGTGGAGGCAGAGAAAGGCAAAGGAGGATGGGAGATGAGAAGAACCGCGGGAGAAGAGTAGGAGAGATTAAAGGATAAAAGATAGAGGGAGCGGGGACGAAGAGAGAGAGATAGGGAAGAGGGGAGAGAAGGTGAGGAGAGGAAGATTCCATAGTCTCGTGTGATTACGTAACCCCTGCATCTAAAGGCGATAATCACCCCATTCGAGCATAGAATTCAAGACCATGTCTCTCTTACAACGATTTCACGGACACATCGAAGACCCTAGGACCACCGATACCTTAGATCAATAGCTTTTCCGAGGCTACTTCTTTTTATATTGCATCCGCCCCTTGCAACAAGAGGCCCAACAAGTTATCCGTTCCTTATCTTACCTTGAGGACGCCAAATACTCTATTTTCGGGGATTTGGTAAGACCGGATTCAATAGTCCTTTGGCCTCGACCCCGCACTGCCATTGAGTCTCGCAGACACAGAAAGGGAAAGTGCGTAACAAAGATAATTATTTCATCATCGCACCTCGGGGATCTGAAGAGGCAGCTGAACTTGAACTGAAACTGCAATAAGCAATATAGCAGAATTTCGAAGAATGTATGAACAGGAAATCATTATCTCTTAAAGTGCTCATTCAGAAAGGGAATTTTGTGTTCAGAAACTCTTGACGCTTCTAAATCCCCCCCCGGGGAAGCCCTCCAAGCCAAGTGATATTCATTTATAGAGACCGGAGAATGGAGTGGGCGCCTAATAAAAGGGAAATAAATTGAGATATAACTCTTTACACATATACACATACAAACATAAATGTATACATATAAACATATACAATTATACATACACATGCATACATACATACATACATACATATATATATATATATATATATATATATATATATATATATATATATATATATATATATATATATATATATATACACACAAACAACACACACACACACACACACACACACACACACACACACACACACACACACACACATATATATATATATATATATATATATATATATATATATATATATATATATATATATATATACATAATATAGATACACACACACACACACACACACACACACACACACACACACACACACACACACACACACACACACACACACACACACACACACACACATACATACATACATACATACATACATATATATATATATATATATATATATATATATATATATATATTATATATATATATATATATATAACATGTATCTATATATATTCATATATAAAAAACGTTAGAAATTTTCAAATGTAACGACAGAATTTTTTAAATATTAAATATTAAGATATATTCTTAGTAAATTTACTGTACTGTTTGTTTTAATGTGATTTCAATATGTCTGGGAAATTATCAAAATACTCATTGGTACACAATCATCTCAAAATTCGAATCCTATGACGTGACTTTATTAACGTTATTAATATCAATCTCTGGTAGTGCCACCACCACTCAGTAATTTGGAGTTAGAGAAAATCTCGAGAAAAGCCTTAATTTTGACTTACCTAATCCTCTGTTGAGTGTGTGGTAAATATACAATGGACATAAAAACATTTTAAAGCATTAACACATTTATTCTATAAATAAATGATAAACAGGTGGCATATCATAATGGAAATTTTAGCAATAAATATTATGATAAAAACAAGCAATATTCTCTACTTAATTCATATCCAAGGTTAACTATACCCTCCCTTTTCCTACTAATTATACTCAATAATCATTAACATAAGCCAACTAAAAACTTATGTGAGATGGAATCGAGACTCTCACCCCCTACTCTACCAGTATCTTTCCATGATTTTCCTTGCATATAAAGTAATTGTTTCCTTCCTTTTCATCTTCATAATTTTCCTCTCTTGCACTTTACTTTGATAAGTAATTCCACTCTCAATCTATTCACTTATACTGCAGGAACTTTCTCCTTCATTGAATTCCATTGCTGTATCCACAGGCCAATGGGATAACTAAATAGATAACTAAATAAAAGTTCCCTAACAGCAGAGCATCATGAAGTGTTGTTTTAACTGCATTTTCTTAATCTTTTCTTCTCTCTGTGTTAGGGGTGAAAGTCAGAACTCGTCTAAATTATCACAATTCAAAACATAAACAATCACAGTTATATCAATTCAACTATCAAGCATTACAACCTCCAATATCAGGGCAAAACACGACTTTTGATACCAGCACTCTACATACTCACTTCCTGCTTTCCCCCATTATACTGTTAACATTTAATAAAACCAACCATTCATAGATGCGTGTTATAATTTACTCTGTTGGTTATAACACCAAATTATGATATATTGATATGTTTTTAAATATAAAAAAGTATGTAACCAAATATTTCTGTAACCTACATACATCCTTAAAATTAGAATCAAGGAATCTTTTAAATGTTGAATACATAAGGATCACACACACACACACACACACACACACGTTTATATATATTATATATATGTTTATATGTTTGTGTGTCTGTATGTGTGTGTATATATAGATGCACATACACGTGTATGTATGTTTGTATTTGAATGATTGTTCATATTATTCAATAATATGTTAAGCATTATATTTTCTACATTTAATTACGTAATGTGTTGCATTTGTAATGCTCGAGTGCAGGGATATTTACAAATAACTTAGCGAGAGAACTTGTACTGAAAGGGAAAGAGATTATACGAGGTAAGGCTTTGAGAGGGGTAAATTGTGTGTGTGTGTGTGTGTGTGTGTGTGTGTGTGTGTGTGTGTGTGTGTGTGTGTACGTACGTACATGTAGGTATGTCTACAAAGGAAAGTTTCCAAGCATGTTTGCACGTCTAGCAGAAGCAGGAAAGGAGAGTGCCTTATGTACCTCCGTGGAAAGAAAGGTGTATGGATGGCTAGTACTTCAACTATACACAACAAAATGTTTATCATGGAATATTTGCAGAATTACCAAACTCCAATTCAAACAGAATATTTTCGTACTCCCTCAAGAACATAAAATCACGATTGCACAACGTACCATTCCCCATAGTTGATCGCCATTAGCAAATTACAAACGAATGATTTCCCCGCAAGCAAAACAACAGACACCCTTTGATAATGCAAAGAATTACCCTTACCTAATTACCCTTCGTGACGCACAATGTGAAGATCACGTGACAGGAGAGCTGGTCATACGCCAGGAAAGAATGTACGTTGTCAAGAATCACTCTGTGAGAGCGAACAAACCGTAAGTTCTCCATTGTGCGTGAACATGGTCTTAGATTCACGGATCAGATTCCTGTCACGCTATCCTCGCCCTCGCTCCTGATCAGATCTTTAATAAAAAGAAAGCTTATGATTATTATTATCTAAGCTTGCTGGGGAACACGCAAGAGGGCGCGTGTGTTTGAGAGAGAGAGAGAGAGATTGCATGCTTCCGTGTAAATGTATGTGTGGGTTCGTTTATGTGTGTGTGTGGTTGGCTATGTACATGACTTGGTAATTAGATGTGTTTAGTTCAGTCTGTCCGTTTGTCTGTGTCTGTCTGTCTGCCAGTCTGTGTTCGTTTGTCTGCTTGTCTATCTCTCGTCAATTGTTATATAGGTGAACTGATTTATCTTGTCATTAATTTCCCTTAATTAGTATGAATGTGTACCTTGCTCAGATACGTTTATATGTATGTGCGATTTATAATATATACATAATTATATTTATGTGTGGTATACATATATTCATATTTATGTGTGGTATACATATGTTTATATGTATGTGCGATGTGCGTGTTTCTATGTATGTGATATACATGTATTTCTGCGTATGTGCGATATTCATGTGTATATATCCATGCGTGATATACATGTGTTTATATGTATATGCAGTGTACGTGCTTATATGTATATGCAGTGTATGAATGTATGTATGATATACACGTGTTTATATGTATGTGCACGTGTCTCTGCGGGTGGGCGTGTGTCAAGCTACAGCGAGAACCTGTCCCATTTCCGCGCCGTCTTCGAGGAACCGAAGGCGAGGCCAAGGCGCGCGTGAGCAGAGCCTAAAGTAACTCTCGAATTTCGAAGAAAGTATTCAAAACCTACGGAGTGTAACCGCCACTTGTATTTCATATTCAGCTGGAGTGTTGGACTAAGAAAAAAAAGAAGAGAGAGAGAGAAGGAAAAAAATATATATTTATTCATATAACCCAAGGAAGCACTTCTGCATTCACAATTTTTTAATTACCGGGCAGTTTAACTCGCCGTCAAATATCTCACAAAAAGAAAGTTGGAAAAAAAGAAAGAAGCTGGACGAGAAAAGCTTTTGGTCAGCGGCGGAGCGTGAAAAGTGCTGGAGTTTCTGGATGCAAATACAATTTTCTCGAGAGCCAAGAACTCTCCTGGTGGGGAAAAGTAGCATGTTTTTTTTCCTCCTCTCTCTAATTCTGTGACTTTGTTAAAATTCGAGATTTCCAAAACTTCTAGCTTTTGGTTCTGATTTTTTTTCTCTTTTTTATTTTTATTTCTTCCTCTTTGATATGATGATCTGTTCTCTTTTCCTTTCTATTCTTTTCGACGATAAAGCTCGGGACAACCCTTTGATCTGTGGCTTATTCGGTATGAAAGAATTATAAACGACCAGACGTTCCCAAAGCCTCGAGTTTAAGGAGCGGAAACCTTAAACTTCCTTCTTTTTATGTTACACTGTAATGGAAGATGAGCGTCGTGTCCATATAGCCATATATTACTATCATCATCATCCTTGTTTTCGTACAAATGGCAATAACCGAAGACTAAAAAGAAAAGAAAGAAAGAAAAAAAAAAACAAAAAAAAATTTGGGATCAGAATTTGGATCATGAAAAGGCACATAGGTAACTTTGCCTTTTAGTTCCACCGACCGCTACTTGATGGCGTTAGTGTCGAAGGGTGTCGTCTGCATGTTCTTGTTTGCAATTGATTATTAAACATTAACATTTTTGAACAGGTTGTGGTTAATGGAGGATGATCTTGAGCTTTATGGAGGAAGTATAGATGGGATTCTTGAGTTGATGAACTCAAATGGTAGTTATGCTTTTCAGGTGTTATTTTGGGTAGATATACCGAGATAAAATAAAGCGAGTCCCTGAAATACAGCCAGTATTGCTAACGGCAGTAGATTGATTGTTTTTAATCATAAAGAGAAAGTCTGCTTTAGATATTGAATTATTTATCATAGAAAAAATTTTCTGATCCCTGTCTCAGTAATAAGAAAGGATGAAAAACATAAAACGAAAAAATATATACTGTGGATAAGGAAACAAAACATAATCTTAGTTGGTATGCACAGATATGTTGCATTCTATTATCTACAGAATTATAATTCCATAAGTGGGTGCACGAGAGAGAGGGAGAGAGAGAGAGAGAGAGGGAGAGAGAGAGAGAGAGAGAGAGAGAGAGAGAGAGAGAGAGAGAGAGAGAGAGAGAGAGAGAGAGAGAGAGAGAGAGAAAAGAAAGAAGAAAAAAAAAGAAAAACAAACGCAGAGACATTAAACAGCAAGACATCTGGTAGCGAAGTACCTAGTTAGTGGCAGCTAAAATAGGTGCGGTGTTGGTGTATGAAGAGGCGGTGCTATCCCCCAACCCCCCACATGGTCAAAGCATCAACATGTAAATCCCTTTAGACAAGCCTCCTGCACTCAGGTTTAGTGTTAATCCCCTTCCGAGATCTTGTTGGTGTGTCTGTCTGTATCTCTTTCTCCCTTTGTGTTGTGTTTCTCGTGTTGTTTCTCTCTCTCTTTCCTCTGCACTTTCCTTTCTCTCGTTATATTCTAACGTTCATCTCCTCTCACAGTTTTTGGTTTGATCTTCTCTGATTTCTCTTTTCTCTGATTCTGTCTCTCTTTGTCTGCTTCTCTTTCTCTTTGTCTTTTCTGTCTG
>NW_020869263.1:624057-627686 GCF_003789085.1 Penaeus vannamei | reverse complement strand
GTATACCTATAAGTCCCACGACTCACTTCATATATAAGTGGTAATAATAATCTATCATGGTTTTTCTACCCCACTAAAATAAAAATAAACAGAAATAAAGGGCAAATCTTGATCTTTATATTCACACATACAACACTCTCGAACTAGACACATAAACACATCACACATCATCATACAACAACACACACACAACACACACATCATATATATCATTATTTTAGGTCCGGGGTTGATACTATGGACATGTCTATTAGTACATGATGTAAATATGCATTTATATTCTTTATTTATGGACATGACAAGATGTGATAGAGAGAAGAGAAAGCAGAGAGGAGAGAGAGAGGAGCGAGAGAGAGAAGAGAGAGAGAAGATTAGATGTGTATATATTATATTATAATATATATATATATATATATTTTATAAGCGTAAAATATATATATATATTAAGATTTGGGTCGGGCTTCTGCATATATGGCATACCATAGGCCACATTATCACTATATATACAAACATTACCTATAAATAGATAACCTATATAACTATATAATATTTTTACCTATATCTTTTTTCTCTAACAATCTATATACCGTACAACCATAATATATAATTTATAATTATATATAATATATTTGATACCTCCATCATAATACACATCCACATAAGTCAACTAATCCTAACAAATACATATAACTATATTATCAACGACACATTATCATGTACCTAACTAACTAAACACTTTTGATACATATAACGGACATACTAATACACCCGGGATACACACAGATCGGCCCACAACACACCACAACCCAACAACGCCACACACCAACACAACCACACACCAACACACCATATAATAATACTATACTCACACACATACTCTACCCAATACTAACTACCCCACAACATACTATATATTCTATTTATATATATAGTATTATCAATGCATCAATCATCAATCAATCACTGCCAGGACGTAGGCCTCTCCCACTTCTTTTCCAGGTTTTCCCTGCTTGCGATGTTTGTTTCCAGTCTTGGCCCCAAATTTCGCTATTTCGTCGCGCTATCGTGTCATTGGTCTGGCTCTTGGCCTCCTTAAGTTATTTATAGTCCAGTCTGTTACTTTCTTTGTCCATCTGTCGTCTTGCCTCCGACATACATGCCCTGCCCATTGCCATTTCTTTCTTTTTTAATGCTCTTGAGTATATCTTCTACCTTCGTCTGTTCTCTGATCCACGTCGCCCTCTTTCCGATCTCTCAGGCTAATTCCCATCATCGATCTTTTTCCATCCTCTGGGCGCTTATTAGTTTCCCTCCAGTAACCTGGTTTGTAGTCCATGTTTCTGACCATAGGTCATAACTGGAGGACGCATTGACTAAAGACTTTTCTTTTTAAGCACAATGGCAAGGAACCTCTTAGTGTGCTACTGTGGCCTGCCGAAGGCACCTCAGCCTAGACTGATTCGTCGCTTTATTTCCTGTTCACTTGATGTGCCTGTCTGCACGAGTTGTCCTAGGTATATATACCTGTCTACTACCTCTAGTGCTTCGCCTTGTACATGTATTTGTTTGAGTGGGACCTCTGCTGTTGAACATAACTCTTAGTCTTTTTCTTTCATCTTAAGTCGACTTTTAGGGCTTTCTTCTATTCAGATCGTTTATTAATTGCTGCAGTTCATCAGCTGATTCACTAAGGAGAACAATGTCGTCTGCAAATCTTAGGTTGTTTAGGTGTTCGTCTCCTATTTTGATACCCTTCCCTTCTAGTTTCTTGAATATTTCTCGAGGCAGGCTGTAAACAGCTTTGGTGAGATGGTGTCGCCCTGTGTAACGCCTTTTTTAATTGGTATTTTATCGGTTTCTGTGTGGAGTTTGATGGTTGCTGTCCCATCTTTGTATATATCTTCCAATATATTTACAATATATACCTCCTCAACTCCCTGTTGTTGAATAGCACCTAATACTGCTGGTATTTGTACAGAGTCAAATGCCTTTTCATAATCGATGAATGCCATACACAGGGGTTTTCCTATATTCGTTTACTTTTCTCTTATTTGGGTGAGCGTGTGGATGTGATCTGTTGTAGAGAATCCGCTGCGGAAGCCTGCCTGTTCTCTAGGCTGGCTGGAATCCAGACTGTCAGAGATGCGAGCTGTAATGACTTTCGTGAACAGTTTGTAAGTAAGAAAGAAGGCTTATGGTCGGTAATTTTTTAAATCCTTTTTATCGCCTTTTTTGTGTAACAAGATAATTGTTGCATTTTCCCAGGCTTTCGGTTTTTCCCGCTGAAAAGACATTTGTTAAAAAGATTGGCTAGTTTCACTGTTGCGATGTCTCCTGCATCTAAATATGAGGTCTATACTAATTCCGTCTTCGCCTGGTTTTTTCCCTCTCTTCATGCCTTTAAGTGCTCTTTTTTATTTTTCTTTTGTGATATTTAGGTACGTCGCTAGTTACCCGCGTTTGCTTCTATTGTGGCTGTTCGTTTGAGTTGTATAGATCCCTGTAAAAGTCTTCCACTACTTTTGATGATTTCATTCTTGTTATGTGGTTACTTCTCCGTCTGGTTTCTTAATTGCATACATTTGATTTCTCCCTATTCCTAGTCTTCTTTTAGCTGCTTTCATGCTGGTACCTGAAATCACTGCTTCATTTATTATTTGAGTATTGAATTTCCGTACATCTTCCCTCTTCTTTTTATTTATGGTCTTTGTTAGTTCAACCAATTCTATCTTGTCCCTATTTGACGATACTTTCATGTCTCTACGTTTTTGCATAAGCTGTTTAGTTTCTACCGAGAGCTTGCTGGAGCTTCGATTGTCGTTCTTTCCGCCTACTTCAAGTGCAGCTTCTTTTATTATGTCATTGAACTGTTTATTGATTTGGTCGATGTTGAGATCTTCGTCGCGGAGGAGTGAATATCTGTTTTGGATGTTTAGGCTAAATTCTGTTGCTCTGATCCTCAAGTTAGCCAAGTTTGGCTGTGGTTTACTCATTAGTTTGTTCCTTTCCCTTCTGAGATGTATTTTTAATTTCGCCTCTCACCATTCTATGGTCGCTGCCTACATTTACTTTATTTATAACCTCTACATTTTTTATTATATCGCGCCTATTTGAAATTATGAAGTCAATTTCGTTTTTGACGTCAGAAGGCGACTTCCATGTCCACTTCCGTTCTAGTTTTTTTTCGAAGAATGTATTCATGATACTGAGTGATCGAGCCTCCGCAAATTCGACTAGCATTTGTCCCCTCTCGTTCCTAGTGCCTATTCCATGGTTCCCTACTGCGGTTTCGCCCTCTGTCTTTTTACCTATTTTGGCATTAAAATCCCCCATAATTATTGTGAAATGGGTTTTGTTCTCTCGCTGGCTAAGTGAACATCTTTAGAAGCTCTCTATTTTTTCATCACTGTGGCTGCAGGTTGGAGCATAGACTTGAATAATTTTTAAGTTGTACCTAGTGTTTAGTTTTTATTGTTACAGAAGCCACTCTTTCGCTGACACTATAGAATTCTACAATGTTCTTTTCTAAGCGTTTGTGTATTAAGAATCCTACCCCTAATTCCTGTTTGCTACCCAGAGGTTTTCCTCTCCAATAGAGCACGTGTCCCTCATTTAATAACTTCTGCTCT
>NW_020869263.1:616557-619057 GCF_003789085.1 Penaeus vannamei | reverse complement strand
AATTATATATATATATATATATATATATATATATATATATATATATATATATATATATATATATATATACATATATATATATATATATATATATATATATATATATATATATATATGTATGTATATATATATTATATATATATATATATATATATATATATATATAATATATATATCGTATCCATGTTGACAAATGTAGAAAAGGTATGAATGAGACTGGATATCTTCACAATACTAGAGATGTATTTGACCGGTTTCGACCGGTCAAATACATCTCTTGTATTGTGAGCTTTGCATGCCTTCTCGCTTACAGCTGCCACCGCTGGCTAGCCTAGTGCGAAAAGGGAGAAGCACTGCATATGACTCCCCTGCCAGTGCAAAGCCTCTCCATCATCGAGACTCCCTGCAGTGCCTCCTCGTGGCCTCCCATGGAAACTGCCCTGTACCAACTCCTGCCCCTAGGCCCCCTGGGGTTAATGGGAGGCTCAGGGGAGGTGGGCCTTGATGATCAGTTGCCACTGCTGCCCAGGGAACTGAGGAAGCTGAGGGTGGAGGTGGCTGCTCTCTCGGAGGTGAGAAGACCTGGCAGCAGCACGATCAGTGTAGGTGGCTACACCTACTACTGGTCAGGCTGCAGCGATGATCACCATTGCCAGGGAGTAGCCATGGCCATCTCCAGCAGACTCCAGTCCTCGGTGGTAGAGGTTACTCCAGTCGATGAGTGTATAATGGTAATGAGACTGAAGCTAGCATTTAGCTTCATGTCTCTTATTGCTGTGTACGCTCCTACCGATGTTTGTAAACTTGGTGTGAAAGAGATGTTCTACGCCAAACTAGCGTCTGTGTCAGACAGGTGCCCCCAGTGAGATAGTCGTGTTGTCCTGGGTGACTTCAATGCAGTATCTGGTTGTGATCGAGCTGGATATGAGATGTCTGTCGGTTCCCATGGTTTGGGGGCTGATACCGGCAGTGAGAATAGCCTCCTTTTCCGGGACTTTGCTAGGTCCCAGAAATTGAGGATTTCTGGCTCCTGGTACCAGCACCCAGACCCACATCGCTGGACATGGTACAGCGATGCGGGTAATGCAGCCAAGGAGATCGACCACATACTTGTTAGCACTCGTTGGAGGATCCTCCAGAATTGCAGGGTGTATAGGAGTGCCGAGGTCTGTGGTACTGACCATAGATTGGTTGTGGCTACCCTCTGAGTCCATTTCAAAACCCCCAGCGGGCCAATGATCACCCCAGGGTGATAGACTGAGGGAGGGGGAATGTGCCTGGGGGTTTGCTGAGGCAGTCTCTGGTCGTTTCACGATGGACCCTGTACTTCTGTGGGACACCTTCAAGCATGAAGCGCTTGATGCAGCTCAAGAGACGATTGGTGAACGCCCGAGAGCAAGGCGAAGTTTCATCTCACAGGAGACACTGGATGCCACAGATGCTTGTCGTGTGGCTCGTCTGGCAGGGGATCAGGATTTGCACCATTCTCATGTGCGCTGAACTCGATCACTGTTAAGGGACAAGGAACAGTTTATTAGGAATCTTGCTGAGGAGGTAGAAGGCCATTTCTTAGTAAATGACCTTCGTCCTGCATACCAAGCCCTGAGAAAGCTGAACTCCAAGCCCTCTTCACAGGTGACAGCAGTTAGCTCAGTAAGTGGTCAGATCATCTCAGATCCTGTTGTGGTGCAGGAGCGTTGGGCTGAGTGTTTTGAACAGTTGTACCAGGTTGACCCACCAACAGTTAACTTGGATGCGGGTAGTGCCGAGATTCCGTTGCCGGACCCACCCATCAGTAAGGATGCTCCCTCCCTAACCGAAATTAGGGGGGCAATCTCTAAGCTGAAGAATGGTAAAGCAGCTGGTATATACAGCATCCCAGCTGAACTGTTAAAAGCTGGTAGTGAACCTATAGCACGGGGGTTGCATGTTGTCCTGGCTGCCATCTGACGGTCTGGTACCGTTCCCCCTGACCTGTTGAGGGGTGTGATCATCCCTCTCTGGAAGGGGAAGGGGGGCCAATAGGACTGCATCAACCACCGAGGCATCACACTGCTCAGTATACAAGGCAAGGTTCTTGCCAACATCCTTCTGAGACGTATCAGAGACCACCTACTGAGGCATCAGAGACTGGAGCAACCTGGTGCACTTCAAGTGAAGTTTTAAGTCACTATTGTTCTTTGTTATTCATCATGAGCGCATTATTCCACCTTTCATAAAGTACACCTCAGGTTTAGCAATTTGGGATTTTAAACTGCTCTATCTATATCTACCGAGTGCCCACAGGGGACAATGTGTCCCCTGTGGGCTAACTGCAATGGCGGCGAGGGATCGAATCCCGTTCGGAGAGGTTATACATTCATCATATAAATGCGTTGGTGTATCATTCCATCTTTCATAAAATATACCTCAAGTTTACTGATTTGGGATTTGATACTGCTCTATCTATATCTACTGAGTGCCCACGGGGAGTATGTGTAAAACTTCGTAAACCTTACTT
>NW_020869263.1:564461-566961 GCF_003789085.1 Penaeus vannamei | reverse complement strand
GGCGTTGAGTCGAGGGGGAGTTGTGGGTAGTTTGACGCGGATCATGTGTGGCGGTATGGAGTCTGTGGTGCGCAACAACTGAAGGGTGATAGGTAAAGTCGTTGATTATAGCTGAGTGGTTGATACGGTTATGTTAGTGGTAGCGCGTGATGTTATGAATGTATACGTCATGCTGTCTGAGGTGGTTGATCGAGATGGAGTATGAGGGGTGATGTGCAGTGATGGATTCTGGTGTATATTGGTGTCGAGGATAGGTAGAGAGGAGGTGTGGGTCGTTGAGCGGAAGAGAAGTGTGTATGTATAGGAGGTGAGGAGTGTATCGTGTAACGGGTCCGAAGTGAACAGTGGAGAGTTGAGAGTGTGGTGTTGTTTAGTGAGGGATGTCTGACGGTGGTGGGCAGATGTAGGTTTCCACTGTCCATGGGGTGCGGTGGTAGGTAGGCGAAGGTGGTCTTGGGTTTAGTATTGTATGTGGAAGCCAGGCGGAGATGTGGTGAGCGCTTAGGTGATGGATGTGATGAGATGAGTGCTGATGGAAGGAGCGTCTGTAGGATGTTTGGTCACTTATTTTGGGATGTGTCGGGGTTGAGTTGTAAAGAGATTTGTTATATTTGTGTTGCGCTTGGTATGTTATTATATATTAGTATATATATATATATAACTATAATATAATATATATATAATAGTATTGAATATATACATATATATATATATAATATACTAATATATATGTATAATATATATATATGTTATATATAGTATAGAATATATGTATAATACATATATTATATATAGTATAACTATATAATATATATATATATATATATGTGTGTGTGTGTGTGGTGTGGTGTGTGTGTGTGTGTGTGTGTGTGTGTGTGTGTGTGTGTGTGTGTGGTGTGTGTGTGTGTGTGTGGTGTGGTGTATGTATTACACACACACACACACACACACACACACACACACACACACACATATATTGATAATATATAGTATAATAATTATATGATAGTATAGTATACTATAGTATAGTAGGTGTGGTATATAGTGAGATAGATAGGGTGTGATATTAGATATTTGAGGTTTTGTATCTATATACCTTAGGTGGGTTTGTGTGTGTATGTGAATTATGTTAGTGAGGTTGATGGGAGTAGGGAGTTGTAGGATGTAATCGGCTACATACATGATGAGTTGGAGTGATTAGATGTGAGTAGAATATCTATATATGGTGACGTGTATAGAAGATGTATGAGGCGGGTTGTGATAGGTGCCCCTATATATCGTAGTGGTAGTGGTGTACTTGGGTAGCTGGGATGTATCAGGCCGATTTGGTGGTAGTGGGTGTTGATGTAGTGGTGGTGAGTCGTGCGCGGGTAGTGGGTGGAATTGAGAGGGGCTGGTCTGAGATGAAGGAATAGTTATTGTTCGTCTATGTTGATAGCGTGTGATTCGATCTGAGGAGACGTGGAGTATGATATAATGGTATTGCGAGGTCTTGATGCCACGATGAGGGTGAGAGACTAGAGGAGGAAGTTGGGATTTGGAGAGAGTGATTAATTATAGTATCGGATGCTTGGGCATATATGCGTCGTTCGAGAGTATATATAGGGCAGTGCTTTGAGTGGATATCGTGGTTTCGTTTGTAGGGTGGAGGAGCGGGTGTCTGGGAACGGTGGATGTTTGCTTGTGTTAGAGAAGGTGTAGTGATTTGATGGTAAGTGGCAGTACTATGGTGCGTCGGGAGGTTGGGTGAAGTTAGAAAGGGTCATCAACCACATTCTGGCATTGTTGTGTAAAATCGTCCCACGGAAAGGGGCTTAGCCGAGAGAGAGAGTTTGTGCTAGTCTGAGTTGCTATGTGTATGGTTGTGTGTGGTGTATTGTAGTGACGTAGGGTTATAGGTGGGGAGGCAGCCGAGTGATGATTGTTTGGGAGTGCACAAGGAGGTCGAGGTGTCTATTATACGAGAGCTTGCGGGTGAAGTATTTTGAGTGGTGCTCACTGCGATAGGGGAGAGGTAATTCTGGTGGATCATGTTGAGTGTACATAGACATGACCCAAGCAATACAGTTAGATGATTCTTGAATGGGATGAGATATTGTTTTGTGAGGACTGGCGTGAGTCCGTCCATGACATCGCGCTCTCGCATCGCCATATCTTGATTGTGGATGTATTGAGTGGTAGTGTGACGAACCAACTATATTAGGGCAGTTTGAATCTTTTCTTGTTTTGTTTCTATTTTTAGCGCGAACCCAACACGGCAGTTGTAAAATCGTCCCACGAAAGCTTCATTAGTGATGTAATGACCCAGGTACGCAGGACCCATGACCCAGACAATAAGACCATATATTCCGTCCAGATGGTTGATGAAATAAGGTCCTGCACACAGTAATTTCGACCTTATCAATCTCAGCTTGTTGCGCTGGGAATACTTTATTTTTTAATTTTCTATTTTTTTTTTTTTTCTCTCTCTCATTTATTTAGTTTTCTTCTGTTTTTTACA
>NW_020869263.1:546626-554361 GCF_003789085.1 Penaeus vannamei | reverse complement strand
CATATATATTATATATATATTATATAGTATATATATATATAATATATATATATATAAATATATATGTGTGTGTGTGTGTGTTGTGTGTGTGTGTGTGTGTGTGTGTGTGTGTGTGTACACATTTCCTTTTATATATTTACATATACATAAAATATATATGCATAAGATATTTGCATATATGAATAATATATATATATATATATATATATATATATAATATATATATATATATATTTCTTTTTTATATATTTACATATACATAAAAATATAAATGCATAAGATATATGCATATATAAATAAATAACTAAATAATATATATATATATATATTATATATATATATATATATATATATATACATATACATACATACATATATATATATATATATATATATATATATATATATATATATATATATTATATATATATATCATCATCATCAAGCCTGAGTCAGTTCACTGCAGGACGTAGGCCTCTCCCAATCTTTTCCAGGTTTTCCTGTCTTGCGATGTTTGTTTCCAGTCTTGGCCCCCAAATTTCGCTATTTTGTCGCGCCATCGTGTCATTGGTCTTGCTCTTGGCCTCCTTAAGTTATTTATAGTCCAGTCTGTTACTTTCTTTGTCCATCTGTCGTCTTGTCTCCGACATACATGCCCTGCCCATTGCCATTTCTTCTTTTCAATGCTCCTGAGTATATCTTCTACCTCGTCTGTTCTGATCCACGTCGCCCTCTTCCGATCTCTCAGGCTAATTCCCATCATCGATCTTTCCATCCCTCTCTGGGCGCTTGTTAGTTTCCTCTCCAGTAACCTGGTTGTAGTCCATGTTTCTGACCCATAGGTCATAACTGGGAGGACGCATTGATTAAAGACTTTTCTTTTTAAGCACAATGGCAAGGAACCTCTTAGTGTGCTACTGTGCTGCGAAGGCACTCCAGCCTAGACTGATTCGTCGCTTTATTTCCTGTTCACTAGATGTGTCTGTCTGCACGAGTTGTCCTAGGTATATATACCTGTCTACTACCTCTAGCGCTTCGCCTTGTACATTTGTTTGAGTGGGACTCTGCTGTTGAACATGACCTTAGTCTTTTTCTTGTTCATCTTAAGTCCGACTTTTAGGCTTTCTCTATTCAGATCGTTTATTAATTGCTGCAGTTCATCAGCTGATTCACTAAGGAGAACAATGTCGTCTGCAAATCTCAGGTTGTTTAGGTGTTCGTCTCCTATTTTGATACCCTTCCCTTCCCATTCTAGTTCCTTGAATATTTCCTCGAGGCAGGCTGTAAATAGCTTTGGTGAGATGGTGTCGCCCTGTCTAACGCCTTTTTTTAATTGGTATTTTATCGGTTTCTGTGTGGAGTTTGGTGGTTGCTGTCCCATCTTTGTATATATCTTCCAATATATTACAATATACGTCCTCAACTCCCTGTTGTTGAATAGCACCTAATACTGCTGGTATTTGTACAGAGTCAAATGCCTTTTCATAATCGATGAATGCCATACACAGGGGTTTCCTATATTCGTTTACTTTTTCTCTTATTTGGGTGAGCGTGTGGATGTGATCTGTTGTCGAGAATCCGCTGCGGAAGCCTGCCTGTTCTCTAGGCTGGCTGGAATCCAGACTGTCAGAGATGCGAGCTGTAATGACTTTCGTGAACAGTTTGTAAGTAACCGAAAGGAGGCTTATGGGTCGGTAATTGTTTAAATCCTTTTTATCGCCTTTTTTGTGTAACAAGATAATTGTTGCATTTTTCCAGGCTTTCGGAGTTTTTCCGCTGAGAAGACATTGTTAAAAAGATTAGCTAGTTTCACTGTTGCGATGTCTCCTGCATCTAATATGAGGTTTATACTAATTCCGTCTTCGCCTGGTGTTTTCCCTCTCTTCATGCCTTTAAGTGCTCTTTTTTATTTCTTCTTTTATGATATTAGGTACGTCTCTAGTTACCGTGTTTGCTTCTATTTGTGGCTGTTCGTTTGAGTTGTATAGATCCCTGTAAAAGTCTTCCACTACTTTGATGATTTCATTCTTGTTATATGTTACTTCTCCGTCTGGTTTCTGAATTGCATACATTTGATTTCTCCCTATTCCTAGTCTTCTTTTAGCTGCTTTCATGCTGGTACCTGATATCACTGCTTCATTTATTATTTGAGTATTGAATTTCCGTACATCTTCCTCTTCTTTTATTTATGGTCTTTGTTAGTTCAACCAATTCTATCTTGTCCTACTTGACGATACTTTCATGTCTCTACGTTTTGCATCAGCTGTTTAGTTTCTACCGAGAGCTTGCTGGAGCTTCGATTGTCGTTCTTGCCGCCTACTTCAAGTGCAGCTTCTTTTATTATATCACTGAACTGTTTATTGATTTGGTCGATGTTGAGATCTTCGTCGCGGAGGAGTGAATATCTGTTTTGGATGTTTAGGCTAAATTCTGTTGCTCTGATCCTCAAGTTAGCCAAGTTTGGCTGTGGTTTACACATTAGTTTGTTCCTTTCCCTTCTGAGATGTATTTTAATTACGCCTCTCACCATTCTATGGTCGCTGCCTACATTTACTTTATTTATAACCTCTACATTTTTTATTATATCGCGCGTCTTTTGAAATTAAGAAGTCAATTTCGTTTTTGACGTCAGAAGGCGACTTCCATGTCCACTTCCGTTCAAGTCTTTTTTCGAAGAATGTATTCATGATACTGAGTGATCGAGCCTCCGCAAAGTCGACTAGCATTTGTCCCCTCTCGTTTCTAGTGCCTGTTCCATGGTTCCCTACTGCTGTTTCGCCCTCTGTCTTTTTACCTATTTTAGCATTAAAATCCCCCATAATTATTGTGAAATAGGTTTTTGTTCTCTCGCTGGCTAAATGAACATCTTCATAGAAGCTCTCTATTTCTTCATCACTGTGGCTGCAGATTGGAGCATAGACTTGAATAATTTTTAAGTTGTACCTATTGTTTAGTTTTATTGTTACAGAAGCCACTCTTTCGCTGACACTATAGAATTCTACGATGTTCTTTTGTGTATTAAGAATCCTACCCCTAATTCCTGTTTGCTACCCAGAGGTTTTCCTCTCCAATAGAGCACGTGTCCCTCATTTATTAACTTCTGCTCTTCGCCTAGTCTTCTAACTTCGCAGAGTCCTACTACATCCCATTTAATGGAAGAGAGTTCCTCTAGTAAAGCTAGTAAGTCGGATTCAGTTCTCATGGTCCTTATATTGTATGTGCAAAGGTTCATCAACGTGGGGCGGCCTGTCTTTACCCGGATATTTTTAGCACCCTCTGCTCCGGAGCGATCCTGATCGCCGCCGTAACCAGGGGCTCCTTCGCCTCCGGGGAATGAGGGCCGTTGTTGTGCGTATGTTTTCATGGGAGGTGGACAGCCGATTTACCTCCCACCTACTGGCTTAGGTGTATCTTGGTGGGAGGGGAGTAATTTAGCCGGAATGCCATTGATAGGTCCCCCCAGCAGGTTTGGTCCTACCTGGTGTGGACTTAGGAGCGGCAGTGCACGGCCTGCTCACTACACACGTGAGCTGGGCTTAATTATTAGAAGTGCATATATGTTTTATTTTTTATTTTATTTATTAACTTCATTTGTGCGTATGTGCACCTGATGCAGACACATTCATTCCCGCACATGCTCTAAGTACTACGCATATGCTCATTCCCACGCATATGCATATGCAAGCATACACCTTTATTCTTGTACTTATGCTTATGGATATGGATACTTATTCTTACATTATAAATAACTACATACATGTCCATCATATTCTGACCTAGTCATATGTTCACATCGCCTGTCCCTTTATGCGCTTGTTATATGTTATTGATAAGTGAGTGAGTATACATGAGTGTATACTCACCCGTGTATATGTAAACACCCCTTTTTGCATACCTCGCAAACCTACATATCACTATACATACGCATGTATCTATCCCTGCATGTGCTCACGCATCCGTGTATGAGCACATACATTTGCAGCATACACTAGTGTCCCCCCCTCCTGTATATATGTGTATATATCTGTACTTGCTTTACATATAACTACCTCTACGTACATACATACGTAAATACATACATACATATAATTACTTATTTATCCACCTTCCTACATCCTGCACACACCTATATACGTATACCTAGACATATACACATATAAATACCTCCATATGTCTACCTATACATTCACCCACGCATACACATATACACGCACATTATATATACCTATATACACATACACATATACATGCTTATATACACATGTATATGTACACATTCATACATGAATATATACACCATATGTACAAATTTGCATATTTACGCCTTTAAACCCATGTATGCCCTCATGTATAAGCACGGAACATACCCATACATAATGTACTTTATCACAAAGCTGTATGGAAGCTTATAGCCTTACGTAGACAAACAGTAGCATACATACTCATGTATCCGCACATGAATTTAAACTCGCCTACACTCATATGAACCTGTACACATATATACGCATGTACATGCGCACATATGCACCTGCGCGCTTTTGTGCCTACGCGCTCATACTCGCGCACGAACGTATGAACCGTGTCTGCATAGGCGCACACACGCACTTCATTATAATGAGCCCATGCATTATAATGTCCTTAAATTGTAGTGTTGCAGCAGAAGAATTGAGGGAAGGATGCGGGTGTTGTGGGAGGATTTAGGATGATATTGGAGGGGTAAGGATGGGGTTTGGGATAAAGGGAGTTATAAGGGTGATTTTGTATCTGGCAATTTTTCGGAGCGGCGTCGCATTCCTTAACAGTTGTTAAGCCTAACGGGGTGCGGCCTCGGCTGACCACAGGTCATGGGGTCGGCGTCTGGCGCTCATCTAAGGTGCTAAAGCTTGAATTACGCTTTATTATTACTTGATTTATCAGGCGTTTCTTCTGCCGAATGGCATATGATGCTTTACGCTTTATGGGAACCATTTTTAAACCTACCTGATTTTGTGATATACTGTACTTACATACTGGCCGTTGACTGTTCCCTTGCAAATTTACTTGAGTGGAAACTGTAATGCCCGCGCGGTTGGCACTGTTACTCGGCGACCTGTGACACAGGTGTTGCTTATCATTTCCTAATGCTTTCGTATTTTGGTATACTTTTCATGGGAGGAGATTATTATTATTTTCTTTTCACTGATTCTGAATATTGAGGCACTCTCGATGAACTTATGAGCTTCTCTAACACTGTAATGAATCCTAGTATTCCTAGTTGACACTTTCTGGCACTCCTGTTGGTTTAAAAAAGTCCGCGTACGGATGGTCCGATAATACATTTTATAAACTTGTGAGGTTATCAGATGAATTATTATTTCTATTTTGGTTGGATTATATGCGCTATACATTCACGATTTTTTCTCTCCTGTGTAGCACTATCACAGATCACTTTGGACACGTAATTTTAGCACATAATGACACTGATCAAAAGAACGACTCCACTCTTACTCATTACCAGATATATATACCATATATATATATATATATATATATATATATATATATATATATATATATATATATATATATATATATTACACACACACACACACACACACACACACACACACACACACACACACACACATATATATATGTATATATACATATATATATATACATATATATATATATATATATATATATATATATTATATATATATATATATATATATATCGTCATCATCATCCGGAGCTAACGCCAACGGGGGCGCATAGCCGCGTCCACCTGCTTCCACCTTTTGGGATCACTCATGGCAAGTCGCTAGGCAGGGGCCCGGCCCATCTCGAGCTCTTCCCGACAGGTTTGATCGATCTGCCCAAGCCACGACCTCCTAGGTCGTCCCACAAGCTTCCTCCACCCAGAGAGACAACCTGATGGGCAGGATCAGCCTGTGGAAAGCGAGCCAGGTGGCCATATAGCCTGAGTTGGCGATCCCGGATTGTGCAGGTAACAGGTCTTGTGTCAGTCTCACCGTGCAGCCGTTGGTTAGACACATGGTCCCGCCAACAGTACCCCATGATCTGGCATAAGGACCTATTACAAAAGGCGTCAAGACGAGACTCGAGTGCACTGGATAATGTCCAGGTTTCACTACCGTAGAGCAAAACTGGCATTACCAGGGCCCTGAAAGCCCGTAGCTTGGTCCTTCTGCACAGGTACCTGCATCTCCAAATACTCTTCTCAAGAGAGTTCATGACCCCTGCTGCCAGGCCAATCCGTCTGCTGACTTTATGGTCTGACAGTTATGAACTGCACTACCAAGGTATGTAAAGCTCTCTGTGACTTCAATGTCCTCGCTGCAAGCACGTACCGACTGAACAGGTTCTCCTAGCAAGTCCCCAAAGTCCTGGATCTTCGTCTTGGTCCAGGAGTCCTCTAGACCCAAGAGCTTCGCTTCATTACTAAGTGCATCGAGGGCCACCACTAAGGTTTCCAAAGACAGATAGAATTGCAACATCATCGGCAAAATCAAGGTCTGTAACCATAATATTACCCAGTGTTGCTCCACAATGACTTTGAACAGTAGCTCTGCCCAGTATCCAGTCCATGCAAGTGTTGAAAAGGGTTGGTGCAAGAACACAGCCTTGCCTCACTCCTGAACTGACAGGAAAGAAGTTCGACAGGCCCCCACCACACTTTACAGCACTTTCAGTACTAGTATATAGGTTTGCTATTAGTTCAATAATCCTTGTTGGAATTCCTCTCAGTCTCAGGATCTCCCAGAGTGATTCCCGATGTACTGTATCGAACGCCTTCTTGAGCTCGATGTAGGCTGCAAGCAACCCACGTCCGAACTCACGACGGCGCTCTACAGTGACTCGAAGCGCAAAGATACGGTCTATTGTTGACTTACCAGGAGTGAATCCGGATTGCTCTGGCCTCTGATGTCTTAGTAGATGGTCTCTGATATGCCTCAGAAGGATGCGGGCAAGAACCTTGCCTGGTACACTGAGCAGTGTGATGCCGCGGTGATTGCTGCAGTCCTATCGGTCCCCCTTCCCCTTCCAGAGAGGGATGACCACACCCTTCAACAGGTCAGAGGGAACGGTACCGGACTACCAGATGGCAGCCAGGACAGAATGCAATCCCCGTGCCATAGGTTCACCACCAGCCTTTCACAGTTCAGCTGGGTTGCCGCAAATACCCGCTGCTTTACCACTCTTCAGCTTGGAGATCGCCTCCCTAACCTCAGCTAGGGAGGTCCTCACTAATGGGTGGGTCCGGCAGCAGAATCACGGCACTACCCACATCCAAGTTAACTGTTGGAGGGTCAACTTGATACAATTGCTCAAAGTACTCAGCCCAACGCTTCCTGGCCGCAACAGGATCTGAGACGATCTGGCCACCCACTAAGCGAACTGCAGTCACCTGTGAAGAGGGCTTGGAGTTCAGTTTTCTCAGGGCTTGGTATGCAGGACGAAGGTCATTTACTAAGAAATGGCCTTCAACCTCCTCAGCAAGATTCCTAATAAACTATTCCTTGTCCCTTCTTAACAGGGACCGAGTTCTGCTTACCTGAGAATGGTGCAAATCCCGATCCCCTGCCAGACGAGCTGCACGGCAAGCATCAGTGGCTTCCAGTGTCTCCTGAGAGATTGAATTCTGTCTTGCTCTTGGGCGTTCTCCAATCGATTCTTGGGCTGCTTCAAGCGTTTCGCACTTGAAGGTGTCCCACAGAAGTACAGGGTCCGT
>NW_020869263.1:510204-515204 GCF_003789085.1 Penaeus vannamei | reverse complement strand
ATATATATATACACACACACACACACACACACACACCTATGTCTATCAGTCTGTCTTTGTGTGTGTGTGTGTGCATATAAATATATATATATATATATATATATATATATATATATATATATATATAAACAAATGTACATATTTATGTATGGACATACACATGACTTTGATATTGCTTTAATACTTATAGGTGTTCCATTCCTGTTACTTTGAGGTGAATAGTTACATGTGGACTGCAATTGAAATTAGCAGATAATCTTGAATGATCCCAGAAGTTTGTGAATATAAGTTTCAAGGAAATATTCCAATAAGATGCAAGCACTTTCCAACGATAGGTCTCCTTCCTGATAGCAGTCATGCAAACACGCAGTCAAAAATGTCAGGGTATTACTGAGTTTCCTGGTGTATCAGGGGAAATTGGTCCTATCTTAGAATTATATGTGGTGCATTTACATGACATCTGTAAAACTGCAGACTCGTGGTAAACATTGACTGCAGCACAGAATTAGAGCAAACTCAGTATATCGAATGTTTGCTTGAAAATATTGTATGTACGCCCTCATATATCATTTCTAATGTAAGCAACCCTACTAGAGGTTCTGAACTAAGTTATGATGCAATTCATTGAAGAATCATGAATTTAATTGTGAGAAGGCATTTGATATTTGTCAGAGAAGATTAATTTGTGACAATATTCACATACACATGGTCATTTAACAATGGGTTATTATTATTCCTACAAATGAACATGTAAATAGTAATACCATTAACAATTAAAATTACAATGAGAGGGAAAGGGTAAAATTGGCAGGTGAGAAGGATTAAGGGGATAAAAGCAGGCATTATAAATACTGTGTATGTGTATATGCCTGCTTGTATATGTTAGAAAGATTTTAAGTGTGACAGTATTCAGGTGTAAGTGCATGTGAATGCACTTTTTTCTATAAGATAAGTTATTATTATTATTATTATTAGGTATTTAAAGTGATAGCCTAGATGAAAAAGTCAACAAGCATCAAATTTCGCGCCGATTTCATGTTTTGATTCGCTAGATAGTAGCGGTTATTGTCGGAGGTAGCACTTTTCGTGGCGGCCGAACGCAACAGTGGCGCTGGCGGTCCCCGGCGTTACCTTGTTTTTAGAGTAAGGATTTGAGTCGTTCGTGAGCGCCAGGGACCGCCAGCGCCTATGCTGGCGTTCGGCCGCTCTAATTCTGTGCTGCAATGTTTACCAAAAATCTGCAGTTTTGCAGATGTCATGTACATGCACCACATATAATTCTAAAATATCACATGCACGCTGTGTCTCTAAAATGCCAATTTCCCCTGATACACCAGGATACCCTGACATTTTTGACTGCATGTTTGCATGGCTGTGCTGTCAGGAAGGAAACCTATCGTTGGAAAGTGCTTGCATCTTACTTTAATATTTCTTTGATACATATATTCACAAACTCCTGGGATCATTCAGATTATCTGCTAATTTCAATTGCAGTCCACTTGTAGCCATTCACCTCAAAGTAATAGGAATGGAACACCTATAAGTATGAAAGTAAGTTATGTGTATGCCCATACATAAATATGTACATTTGTTTATATATATATATATATATATATATATATATATATATATATATATATATATATATATTGTGTGTGTGTGTGTGTGATATTAGCATATCAAACCTTTACATCTATTTCATTCTCTTTATACATTATCCTAGAAGTAATAATTTCCCGGAACGTATATTCATCAATTCCTGAATATCCACTTCGCTGAAAAAAAATTGTCCGATGGTCTTAGACGTCATAATAACATGAGAAATCCGAGGTCAAAACGAGGCTGCCAAGCTGACATCTTTTTCAGGATGGACACAAAGAAAGCTATAATCTGAAATAGGCTGCTACAATGGGATGGCATAGCTCAGTGGCTGGCTTTGCCATCGCATGGTCCTGGGTTCGCGCACGGCTGCCCTCTCAGTCGACTCAGCTGTGAATGAGCACTGTTATGCTGACGTCAGCATGCTAGGGGTCAAAGTCGGGATAGAAAGGAACAGGTCACGCTACCGTATCATCCCGCGACTTAGTAAGTATGTTTCTCTACAAAACATGTCCCTTACGTCCAGATGGATGTGGGACCTACTTTGACTTTTGATAATGGGGTGAAGGAAAGTAACTTCTCCAACGGTGATATATTCGGAGAGCTGGGCATCTCCCGGACGATGGTGTACAGGCAGATAGGGTGGGAAGAGGAGGGCACCCAGAACGAGGAAAATACACCGGGAATACACGAAAGGGAATTAAAGGTGTAAATGTTACCACTTTTCAATATTTCAGAAATCAATTAATTTCAATTTACTATATAGATATTTGTTTATACAGAACAGTGCCCTACACATCATATTTCATGTTCAGATTCTATATCATTATTTACATTTCACATATGACAGACAAATTATCTATAAAACGGCGAGGCGCGGCCGCGTGACCTGCGATAAGTGGGGGTGGATTTCCCTACATGATGTTGGCAAAACGGGAAAATGCCTCTTAGATAAATATATCGAATTGTTAGAAAAAAATTCTCCCATCAGTACATTGTTCTGCCTTGGCCCTTCCCAGAAACAATGAGGATAAACTGCCCTATACACATCCTGGGCAGTTACGAATAGTTCCCACGTGAAAGTCCTTCGATGGCCAAGCGAGGGATGTCGCTCAAACCCGACGAAAAATGTTTGGGCGAATATTGTCAATGTTTGAGAAAGGGTTAATGAAGCAACCTCGAACCAGCTGATAGAAATCGAGACGTTACATGTGAACACATCACCTCTGTCTCAGGGATTAGACACCGTTTGAATAACAATACATATTTCCTATTATAAGCATTACTATTTGTCTTCCCTCTCTACAGTTATTACCATTTTTAGTAAAAGTATCTCCAAAATTGATAAACATCCCCAATTAGTCGATTCACTGAAGCCCCCATCATCTATGAAAAAATATGAATATATAATTATATATATATATATATATATATATATTATATATATTATATATGTGTGTGTGTGTGTGTGTGTGTGTGTGTGTGTGTGTGTGTGTGTGTGTGTGTGTGTGTGTGTGTGTGTGTCTCTTAGTTATCAACTACATGGCATGGCGTTTTGTGTGAGAAGGGGTTCAAAATGTAGATGAAATATAAAACAAAAGATTCTAACTAAAGCGTTAAAAAACTGTATAATTGCAGTTCTTTCACACACAATACATACACACATTGTTGAGGCCCGGTTAACCCGACCACGGTTTTGCGTTCAGTTAATATTGTATATTAATTATAATCGTCTGTTCATTGAATCCGTGCCTAGATCTGATCTATTAGTTCACAATGAAAATTACATATAAAAACTTTGATTTTATTTTGTGATAAAAGACAAGAATGTCATTTTTTCTATACATACACTGTAAACAAGCATGTATTGATAAAAAGAAGGAAAAATTAAAAAAAAAAAACTGCATAAACAACAAATAAAAGTAAAGAGCAAGATTAACTGACATTAATCCAAACTATTTTTTTTTCTTCTTCAAAATATCAGATATACAGCTCTTGTAATGAGAGTAGGTTCTATGACTTTTGCTATTCACCCTCTTTGGAACCACCTAGCTTGTAGTTGCTTGAGCTGAAACAAGCGAACTTTCTCGCTCAACTAATCGAATGTGGATGCGCCTCCTTCTGAAAACGCCAAGACTTACGGAATAATAACAGAAAAACACTATGATCAGATTGTAGCGCAAGATAAATGACATTCTGAATAACCGAAACGAATTAAACATACTGTTACATAACTGGTTACTAAGCAGTGGCTTCGTATTACCATGGACGCCACACACACACACACACACACACACACACACACACACACACACACACACACACAACACACACACACACACACACACACACACACACACACACACACACACACACACACACACACACACACACACACACACACACAACACACACACACACACACACACACACACACAAAATGATGAAGCATCTATGCATTCTGTAAAGAAGAATCTAATGTAGCATGATTTCTGTTTATTCAAAATAAGCGTGTGGTTTTGGCAAAGAGGAAAAATGTATATTATTTTACTAGATCGATTATGGTGCAGCTACGAGAAGTATTTACAATGACCTTTTGCACATTTTGTTATATACAGAGATATTTAAAGCATGAAGCTAAAGTCATTGATACTTCTTGTGTTGGAAGAATGGGGAAATCCCGACTCCACACCTATGGTGTGGAGACGGGAGGAATATCCATTTGAGAAATATCCAACTACATAATCAACGATAACTAGTATTACATGTTTTGTGATCACTTATTTGAAGAAAACGGAAGATTAAATGGCTTAATTAGTTTAAAAAAATATTTATTAATATTCTCATTGGTTATTTACATTCGACCAATCACACTCTTTGTTACAAACTACATAGGGTTTTAGCCTCATTCCCAAAAAATACTATTTACGCTATGTTTACTTCGATTGGTTGCCAGATGTACAAAAGTGGGACCCAAAAAGTGTACTGAAATATAATTCCACAACTGTACATGTATCTGTTCGGGTGGGACTCTGCTGTTGAACATAACCTTAGTCTTTTTCTTGTTCATCTTAAGTCCGACTTTTAGACTTTCTCTATTCAGATAGTTTATTAATTGCTGCAGTTCATGAGCTGATTCACTAAGGAGAACAATGTCGTCTGCAAATCTTAGGTTGTTTAGGTGTTCGTCTCCTATTTTGATACCCTTCCCTTCCCATTCTAGTTTCTTGAATATTTCCTCGAGGCAGGCTGTAAACAGCTTTGGTGAGATGGTGTCGCCTCGTCTAATGCCTTTTTAATTGTTATTTTATCGGTTTCCGTGTGGAGCTTGATGGTTGCTGTCCCATCTTTGTATATATTTTCCAATATATTACAATATACCTCCTCTACTCCCTGTTGTC
>NW_020869263.1:487695-490008 GCF_003789085.1 Penaeus vannamei | reverse complement strand
CCTCCCGATGGAAAACGGAAAATCCTCCCCCCAAAAAAATTTGGGAAAACCACCCTTGCCGGGTTCCACAAGGGGTAAAGAAGGCACTGCTCTAGCAATTTTTCCCACCTCTTTTAAAGCCACAAATCTTGCACCTCCGCCGCCGTTGGGTTTGTCTTCCTTGAACTGGAGCAAGGCTTTTGAACTGGCAAGTCCGCTTGCCATTCAAGAGACCCTAATCCACAAAGGAGTCAAAGGCAGACTCTTGGCCTGGATAGCTGACTACTTTAAAAATAGGTCAGCAAATGTCAGATTTCAAGGCCACCTCTCACAGCACATGCCACTTGAAAATGGAACTCCTCAGGGAGGGGTTCTTAGTCCAGCCCTGTTTAATACCCTCATGTCCAACATGCTCGACATTCACCTGCCAGAGGGATGCAAGATCATCTGTTATGCAGATGACTTGGCAATCATAGCCTCTGGCAATCACTGCCTAACTAGAGCTCAGTGTTGTCTGAACCTGGTGTCTGAAGAGTGTTGTAGGACGGGTCTAAAAATATCAGCAGCAAAATCCAAAGCAATGGCTCTGAGAACTAATGTCAGAAACAAAAAAAAAAAAACTCACTATACAGGGTATGGATCTGGAATGGGTAAAGGACTATCTATACCTTTGTGTATGGATAGGACACATTAAAAGAAAAACTGGAAACAATACAAAACGAAGCAGCCAGGATCATTCTAGGTGCACCTAAGTGGACAAAGGTAATCAACCTCCTCATGGAAGCTGATTTACCGTCCATGGACACCAGAATTGATCTAATGGCAGCACAGTGCCTTTCCAAGGTCCTGCAGGCACCCAAAAACTCCTATCTAAGACAAAGAGTTCTCAGACGCCTACAAGATTACCAGTTGTTTGCGGACAATTCCTGGCTCACACATACAGCCAGAGTTTTCATACCCTTTCAGCTAAAAGAATCATTGCTTGCCAAGGGTATGGACGCCCCTCACCTTGTTTACAAAGAACCCCCGCCGTGGGCAAACGATATGATCGAATTCTCAATTCTAAATCTCACAATGAGAAAAGATCAATATTCCATGCCTAGCCTAAAGGCACAAGCACAAAGGTCATTGATCAAATAAATCCACCGGGTAGTATAACATACTACACGGACGGATCCGTGGATCCAATAAACCATACTGCAGGCGCTGTCTTTGCAACAAAGGATACCACAGCATCCATTAGGGTCACTGACAATGCCTCAACGCTTCAGGCTGAAATGGTTGCGATCATGGAAGCACTGACACACGCGTCCCTGAGGGGAGGACACGTTGTCATTCACACAGATTCAAGAGAAACTATTGACAGCTTACAGCATAGCATGCCCCCAGATAACATCTACCTCTTGACAACAGTGCTAAACATAGCCCAAAGAATCCTTAGTCAAGGTAGAAGAATTATCATAAACTGGGTCCCGAGCCACATAGGCATACAAGGGAACGAGCTTGCTGATAAACTAGCCGAAAAAGGCAGGGGTATGCCCCCATCCATGATCGTTAAACCCAGCTGAAGGGGACTAAGCCAAGGTACCAAAGCTGCAGCGTGTGTGGTCCTCCGGGGAGCACATAGAGAAAACATCACAAAATCGCTCGCTGCCAAGTGGTACTCAGATGCTTCAGGCTATGAGCCACTGGCCCTTCCTCCAAACACAAAAAGAGGTACCGAAGTCATACTATTCAGACTAAGACTAGGTTACCAATGCGCTTGGCAAATCATTGACAATGAGACTGCCAGGTTATGCAAACACTGCGGCGGGCCTAACGCCACCCTGTTACATTACTTGCAGAATTGTGTACAGACACAATTTCTGAGGCAGGGACCACCCACCACAGTCGCCAGGCTGGTAAAAAGGGTGTGCAACATGCTTTCACCATGGCAGCTGGATTGCTTGCTTGCAATTCAGCCACCGCGATAAGCATGCAGTTCAAAGAAAACATCTGAGTTAACTAGAAATAGTTAACACAGGCCGGGCCACCCCAGAGAAAAGGCCCGGGCGAAGCATGACTTCGCAAATCTAACTGAACTGAACTGATCAGTCTATGGAGGATGCAAATCCATTGCCATACTGGTGACTTTCCGGAGTGACACAAATACCCAGCCTTCTGGAGTATCACGGTTATCGCTCGCTCGCTTAGCTCCCTCACTGGAGGGGGAGTACCTGTAGCCGACCCCCGCAACCTGCAGCGCAGCATACTTCCCCCAGGTTGGGTCCAGGTCCACAGCCTGTCCTCTCGCCCTCACCATCAGCAGCTTCTCGACGACGCATACCGAGAACT
>NW_020869263.1:435195-445195 GCF_003789085.1 Penaeus vannamei | reverse complement strand
AAGAGGTCAACCACAGGGTTAATATGTGTAGAAAAAACTTCCGACGGCAAAGATCTCCCGACAATCTGGCCCTGCTGAGGGAAGCTGTTGTGGATGCCAAGGAAACTGCCAACAGAGTAAGGCAGGAAAAATGGCTGGAATGGTGCCAGTCTTTTGGGTACCAGACCAGCCTTACAGAGTTGTGGAAACGGGTCAGGCAAGCGACAAGCCGCCAAGCCCCGAAATGCACTCATCATGACCCACAATCAGAGGCAAACAGACTGGTGCTTGAGTTCTCTGCCAGAACCAGCACCAACAATCTGCCTCCAATGATGAGAGAAAAACAACAAAACTTAAATTCAGAAAGACTTGCTCTCATAAGAGACAAGGCACTCGAAGCTGATGAAGCAGATGCCTTGTTCTCTCTTAGGGAACTAAGAAAATCATACAAATCCAGTTCTGGGTCAGCACCGGATCTGATGGGATCTCTCACCCCATCATTTCGCATCTAGGCCTTGCAGGAGAACTTGCATTCTTGCAGGTTATCAACAAATCTTGGCAAACAGCCACAGTGCCCCAGAGCTGGAAACAAGCCACAATAGTTCCCATCCCAAAACCAAAGGAGCCTGGCAAGTACCGCCCCATCTCTCTTCTCAGCTGCCTGGGTAAAACAGATGAGATGGTACTCAACAGGCTCCGATGGAAAACGGGTCCCCCCCATGAACACCTGCACGGGTTCACAAGGGATAGGAGCACTGCTCACAGCATTTCCACACTCTTAAGCACAATCTGCACCTTGCCCGCCATGGTTGTCTTCCTTGACCTGGAGAAGGCTTTTGAGTTGGCAAGTCCACTTGCCATTCAAGAGACCCTAATCCACAAAGGAGTCAAAGGCCGACTCCTGGCCTGGATAGCTGACTATTTTAAAAATAGATCAGCAAATGTCAGATTTCAAGGCCACCTCTCACAGCACATGCCACTTGAAAATGGAACTCCTCAGGGAGGGGTTCTTAGTCCAGCCCTGTTTAATACCCTCATGTCCAACATACTCGACATTCACCTGCCAGAGGGATACAAGATCATCTCTTATGCAGATGACTTGGCAATCATAGCCTCTGGCAACCACTGCCTTACTAGAGCTCAGCGTTGTCTGAACCTGGTGTCTGAAGAGTGTTGTAGGACGGGTCTAAAAATATCAGCAGCAAAATCTAAAGCAATGGCACTGAGAATCAATGTCAGAAACAAAAAACTCACCATACAGGGTATGGATCTGGAATGGGTGAAGGATTATCTATATCTTGGTGTATGGATAGGACACACACTCACTTTCAAAAAGGAGATCCAATACCTGCTTGACAGAACCAAGGAAAGACTGTCAGTCATGAAAGTCATGACAGGGAGACTATGCAGCTGTCGCCCTCATTGCTTCCAGCACAACATTAAAAGAAAAACTGGAAACAATACAAAACGAAGCAGCCAGGATCATTCTAGGTGCACCTAAGTGGACAAAGGTCATCAACCTCCTCATGGAAGCTGATGTACCGTCCATGGACACTAGAATAGATCTAATGGCAGCACAGTTCCTTTCCAAGGTCCTGCAGGCACCCACAAACTCCTATCTAAGACAAAGAGTTCTCAGACGCCTACAACAAGATTATCAGTTGTTTGCAGACAATTCCTGGCTCACACATACAGTCAGAGTTTTGATACGCTTTCAACTAAAAGATTCATTGCTTGCCAAGGGTATAGACTCCCCTCACCCTGATTACAAAGAACCCCCGCCGTGGGCAAACGAAATGATCGAATTCTCAATTCTAAATCTCACAATGAGAAAAGATCAATATTCCATGCCTAGCCTAAAGGCACAAGCACAAAGGTCATTGAACAAATAACTCCGCCGGGTAGTATAACTTACTACATGGACGGATCCGTGGATCTAATAAACCATACTGCAGGCGCCGGCTTTGCAACAAGGGATACCACAGCATCCATTAGGGTCACTGACAATGCCTCAACGCTTCAGGCTGAAACGGTTGCGATCATGGAAGCATTGACACACGCGTCCCTGAAGGGAGGGCACGTTGTCATTCATACAGATTCAAGAGAAACTATTGACAGCTTACAGCATAGCATGCCCCCAGATAACATCTACCTCTTGACAACAGTACTATACATAGCCCAAAGAATCCTTAGTCAAGGTAGAAGAATCATCATAAACTGGGTCCCAAGCCACATAGGCATACAAGGGAACGAGCTTGCTGATAAACTAGCCGAAAAGGGCAGGGGTATGCCCCCATCCTCCATGATCGTTAAACCCAGCCGAAGGGGACTGAGCCAAGGTACCAAAGCTGCAGCGTGTGCGGTCCTCCGGGGAGCACATAGAGAAAACATCACAAAATCGCTCGCTGCCAAGTGGTACTCAGATGCTTCAGGCTATGAGCCACTGGCCCCTCCTCCAAACACAAAAAGAGGTACCGAAGTCATACTATTCAGACTAAGACTAGGTTACCAATGCGCTTGGCAAATTATTGACAGTGAGTCTGGGAGGTCATGTAAACACTGCGGCGAGCCTAACGCCACCCTGTTACATTACTTGCAGAATTGTGTACACACACAATTTCTGAGACAGGGACCACAGCCGCCGGGCTGGTAAAAAGGGTGTGCAACATGCTTTCACCATGGCAGCTGGATCGCTTGCTTGCAATCCAGCCACCGCGGTAAGCATGCAGTTCAAAGAAAACATTTGAGTTAACTAGAAATAGTTAACACAGGCCGGGCCACCCCAGAGAAAAGGCCCGGGCGAAGCATGACTTCGCAAATCTAACTGAACTGAACTGAATCAGGGCAGTTGACCTCTCTTCCCCATCCGCGGCCGCTCTCTCTCTGGATATATCGTTCTTAGTGTAGAAACATTACCGTGACATAGTGAAACTGTGCATTGACCTTGTGCTATAGTGATAGTGGTAGTGTAGTGATGATACAGTGATTTGTGTGTGAAACAGCGTTGTGACATTATAGTGACAGTTTGTAACTTTCATTAAGTGTTGTACTATTATATATATAGTGATTTTGTGTTATTGTGCTCGGTTATTTTCATGTGTACTCGGTTTCGCGGTGATTGAATAAGGGAGCGATAATCTCACTTGTGGCCTTTTATCTGACCCTGTCTGATTCCTTTCTGAAGAACCTGACAATGGCGACCTTGCCAGGATCAGACAGTTGCCACATCGGTTCGGCCCACGTGACTACGTGATGGAGGCGGAGAAAACGGGCCCCGAAGGAAAAGCGTTTCTTCGCTATATCCAGGAAGAAGAGGAAAAATGGCATGCTGAGCTGCAGCAGTACTACACGGATCGAGAGCGGCAACGGAAGGCGATGATGCGGGAGCGGAAGGAACGGCGGCGACAGGAGGCTGAGGAACGGAAAACAGAGCAACAAGAGCAGGATGAGGGCCCCATGCTGGCTAGTGTATACTCTGCCAGGGGTCTTCATCTCCCTTTTCCCCAGTTCGTCGACGGGCGGGACAACATTGACTCGTTCGTACGATTTGAGAATTGGGCTACGCAGGTGGAGCTCCCTCGTAATCATTGGTCTGCCCACCTTGGGAACACACTCTTTGGGGCAGCACTGGGTGTCTTCACTAGCCTGCCCCCAAACAGCCAGCTCGACTACGACGAACTGAAGAAGGCACTTCTGGCTCGTTACAACCTTACAGAAGTAGGCTATCAGAAGAAGTTCCGGGAGAGTGACCACGAGGCAAAGAAGGAAACACCGCTGCAGTTCATGTGCAAGTTGAACGACTATTTCGACAGATGGGTCTTCCAATTGGGAGTAAGCCAAGACTATGAAGAGCTAAACTGGCTGATGGTCAAGGAACAGTTCCTCAGCAAGTGTAGCAGAGAGCTGGCAACGTTTGTGCGTGAGCGTGCGCCGAAGGACATTAACGAGCTTGTCGGGCACTTTAGTTTGTACCTCGAGGCACGGGGCTTGACGACGATTAGCAGCCCGAACCAAGGAGCATCCACTAGCCAACCCATCTCCAAGAGTCGCGTCGATGGCAGTGTTATGTAGAGGGAAGGTGGGGATCGACGCACAACCACGGGACCCGCCCACGATGCTTCCGATGCAACCGTGTTGGTCATCGAGCGGCAAGGTGCCCCTTCGCACAGCGGCATAGATCGCCCACGAGAGCGGCCGTATACCGCTCGCGCCGCGGCCGCCGAAGAAGAGGAGCTGGGAATGGACGACGTCATGTACGAAGCCTGACAAGACCCCATAAGGAGAGCAGACCCACCGGAAGACGATCGACTAGGAGATTCATATGGATTATTGGAGCGGTAGGCAGGATATCCCGAGAGAAACTTTCCCGTGATCTTGTGCACTGGAGTCGGAGCCACCACAGCCAAGGGCCGACTGACTCTAGTGGAAGGTAAAGTTGGGGGCAGGAAAGTTAACGTTCTACGTGACACTGGCTGTACCACCGTAATAGTGAAAGCAGCTCATGTGAAGAACAGTGAGTACACGGGGAAGCCCGTCAGAATAAGATTGCTGGACAACATGGTCAGGAGGGTGCGGCCAGTACGAATATGGATTGACACCCCATACCTGAAGGGGCAAGTAGATGGTCTCTGTATGCCAGACCTCATCGCGGACCTCATCATTGGAGAAATCCCGGGTGCTGGGCCGCCTGAGCAGACGGACCAAGTGGCAGGTGCTGTTACGACCCGGGCTGCCGCAAGAAGGCACCAAGAGACGCTGAGGACCCCTGCCAGCTCACCGTGCACATCACTGAATAAGGCCCAGCTGATCGAGCAGCAGCACCTCGATGCCTCGCTGAACAAATTCAGGGGGTTTACCGAAATCCATGGAAGAGGGCGACGTGAGATATGGTATGAAACTGTCGATGGCATCCTCTATCGTGTAACGTCATCCTAGAGGGAAACGTGAGTATCCACTTCGACAAGCTGTCGTCCCCACGCCACTGAGGAGCCAGGTGATGGACGTAGCTCACTGCTCTCTTATGGGGGGTCATCTAGGCACAAGGAAGACGAAGGATAGAGTCCTCAGTAATTTCTTCTGGCCTGGATGTGCAGCCGATGTCAAACGTTTTTGCCAATCAAGTGATGTGTGTTAAAGGACCGTGAAGCGTGGCACCGTGCCAAAGGTCCCCCTGCAGAAAACGCCACTGATTGACACCCCCTTTAAGCGAGTGGCAGTGGACATTGTGGGCCCCATAAAACCAGCATCCAGCGAAGGCCACCGGTACATTCTCGCGCTCGTGGACTACGCGACGAGGTACCCTGAGTTAGTCCCCCTGAAGAGGATCACAACTGAGGTTGTGGCGGAGGCCCTGGTGGAAATCTACAGCCGGCTGGGTGTACCAGAGGAAGTCGACCACGACCAAGGGACACAATTCATGTCTGACTGCATGCAGGAGGTGAGCCGCCTTCTCAGCTTGAAGCAGTTGCTGACGACTCCTTACCACCCTATGAGCAATGGCCTGGTCGAGAAATTCAACGTCGTCTGTGTGCAGAACAACCCCGCCAGTGGCACCGGTACCTGAGTCCCTTGCTCTTCGCCTACCGGGAAGTGCCGCAGTCCTCCACTGGTTTTCCCCTTTTGAACTCCTGTATGGACGCGAGGTCAGGGACCTATGGATTCTGAGTATTAGGTTGTTCATTATCAAGACCAGTTATCAACATGTGTTCGACCTCCGTAAAAGGCTTGAGGAGACTATGGGCATGGCAGGAGGGAATCTGGAAGAAGCCCAGAACCAGTACAAGAGGCAATACGACCGCAAGACAAAGGCCCGTTCATTCGAAGCTGGTGATGAAGTGTTAGTCCTCCTGCCAGCCACCCACAACAAGCTGTTAATGCAGTGGAAGGGGCCCCTGACTGTGGAAGCTCGGTGGGGCAATGTATATCAGCTAAGGATGGGCAACAAATTGAAGACCTTCCACGCCAACCTCCTAAAGAAGTACATCAGACGTGCAAGCCAGACAGATGACCAGCAACCGGCCATCACCAGTGACGCCTCCCACATGGATTCCCCTGCAGAACATGCTAATGAGAGTGCAGCCGCTGCGGTAACTGAATGGGAGGAGAACCACAGTGAGGACGCGATTTTTGAAGATCTTCTAGAGGGCCTCGACCGGAAGGACGCGAGCTCACTAAGCCAGATCCAGGTGGGACAACAGTTATCCCGGCTACAGCACTCGGAACTAAGGGGCTTGACCGAACAATATCAGGATATATTCTCCGGAATACCAGGAAAGACCGACCTGATCACCCACCATATCCGAACGAGCGACGAGATACCCATTCGAGCGAAACCATACCCCGTTCCCTACAACCTCAGGGATGCCCTGCAAGTCGAGGTACAAGAAATGCTCAATACTGGGATCATCCGGGAATCTCGCTCACCTTATGCATCGCCGGTTGTGGTGGTAAAGAAAAAAGATGGTACGTTCTGGGTGTGTGTGGACTATCGCTAGCTGAACAAGAAAGTTGAGTTCGACCCCATGCCTATAAATACTGCAGAAGATTTATTGCACAAGCTTGGGGGGGCAAAGTACTTCTCTAAGATCGACCTCAGCAAGGGATACTGGCAGATACCGGTGGCCGAAGAGGATACCCACAAGACCGCCTTTGTGACGCAAGACGGGCAGTATGAGTTCCTGCGGATGCCGTTTGGGATGGCGAATGCAGGGGCCACCCTGGTATAGGCCATCAAGATACTGCTAAGGGGAATGAAAGGAGTAGAAGATTATATTGATGATATCATCGTCCACTCAGTCACCTGGGAGCAGCATCTCCAGCTCTTGGAGGAACTTTTTGGGAGGATCAGTGCAGCTGGGATGACGGCTAGGCCATGTAAATGCACTCTAGCCACTGACAGAGTGGAATTTATCGGGCACGTGCTGTCTGGCGGGTCCATGGGACTGATAGAGGATAATCTGGATAAGATAAGGCAGGCGCCCCTGCCAAGGACGAAGAAAGAAGTGCGGGCATTTCTCAGCTTAACAGGGTATTATAGGCAATATATACCTAATTATGCCAGCATTGCCGCCCCCTGTCCGACTTGACCAAGAGGGGACAGCCAACAAAAGTACGTTGTGAGGACCCTCAAGAAGCAGCTTACTCCTCTCTGAAATTACTGCTGACTAATCAGCCAATTCTCCGACTCCCCGATCACTCCCGTCCATACATCTTGCGCACGGATGCATCAGATACGGGAGTAAGCGCCGTCCAGCTTTAGGAATGGGATGGAGAATTATATCCAGTCAGTTACGCCAGCAAGAAGCTATCTAGCTGTGAGGGGAGATACTCAACCATGGAGAAGGAATGTCTGGCAGCCGTGTGGGCAGTGAAGAAATTCAGCAATTACCTTTACAATACACCGTTCATACTGCAGACGGATCACCAACCCCTGGCCTACCTCGGAAGAACAAAATATGGAAATTCGAGGATTATGCGGTGGGCTATGTACCTGCAAAACTTTCGGATCCAAGTGCAGTCAATCAAAGGAAGTGAGAATCTTGGGGCCGATTTCCTCAGCAGAGCTCACCCGCCTGAAGGAGATAAAGGTGCCTAAGATGTGTTGTAGATAATATCCATCCCGGATGATTATCTTAATAAGATGGGGCGATATGTCACGGTTATCTTGGGCATTATGTGCATTTTGCCCTTTCTGGGTCTTATCAAACCTTCGGCGATGTATACTCGGGCAAAGTGGGCGGTCCCAGGTCATCAGCGATTGGTCAACGCGCGATCTTGGGGAACTAGGACGTCGCCCTAAACAAGGTCCAAGGTTTTTCGTTCGTTGTCATCGTGGATGATAGAGATTGACACCCCCACAACGGACAAGACGATTGGCCTTTGGTGTAACTGCTTTGGGTGCAGTTACGCAATACCTGCTTTGGGTTAATGCTTTTAATTACAAGCCTTGATGTGCAAGTAATTAAAAGCACGAAGCACAGTGGCAGCCAATAGTTTCGCTGCGAAGTGTTCGGCCGAACATATAAGGGCTCACGGTCGTTCGACAGGGTTCCGACCCCGACCGGCCTTCCCACATAGAGACAGTTGGCTACCCTGTGTGCCTCACCTTTTTTGAAACCACTTCCACCTTTCATCGTCCAGTTAATTAGCTCTGCTAGTCTCCCCTCTACCCATCATTCATCACCCTCGCTATGGCGTAACCCATGGGTCACGTCATCAAATTAGCGTACACTGAGGAGCCTATCTCTTGCGAGGAGGCTCTCCAGAACATCATCATCACTGAGGTGGCAGTCACACACCTCTTTAAGGTCCACAATGGCTTCAAGGTGACAGTTGCCAAACCCGAACACCTGACCCCATTTCTTTCGGCCGACGGCCAAAGAAAGCTCAAAGATCATGGCTTTTCACCTGTTCCCTCCCCGGAGATGAAGGCTAAGTGTACGATCGTGGCGAAAAAGATCGACAAGACGATCCCCCCACGATCGTGCGAGTCCATCTGCCAGGAGGTTTCCGTCAAGAACGGTGTCACTGTTCTCGACGTCTACAAGCCGCCCGAGTCGCGAATCGTCAAGATTCGCGTCTCATCCCCCGAGGAAGCCCAGAAACTTCTCTCGCGGGGACTCGTGATGTTCAATACATCGGTCCCCACCTACAACTTGGAACCCGAATGCTTCATTCACATCGACCAATGCTTAAACTGCTACCGGTTTCACCACAAAAAAACACCAATGCACACACCCCCAGAGATGCTCTCGGTGCGCCGGCGATGGTCATTTCTTCGCCAGGTGCACTGAAACCATCAAATGCTGCAACTGCGAGGGATCGCATGTCGCAGTTAGTGGATCCTGCCCTAGACGGAAGGAAATACTAAAGGCAAAACGAGCTGAGCCCCGCCAAGACAATAACACTGTCCCTTCCTACGCAACAACAGCTGCTACACAACCTGCTCAGACCAGCACACCCAGAAGACCCACGACTTCCTCTCGGACAACTCTGCCCACACAACCCCAAACAAGCACCCTCACACCGAACACAAACCCAAAAATCCAGGCCATATTACATGTGTCTCATCGCTGCCAAATACAACGCAAAAAGATTTGCAAACATTGTCCCTATTATGCTCCAAAGAAACGGCTTCCCCAGCATTGTTGTCCCTGAGGAAATCTTTGAAGACGAAAACCTATTCATCCCTGAGTACGCCACAACAAGCACAGAAACCACAGAAAATGAGGTGACAGACACTCACCCAGAGCCTCATTCTTCCTCACAACACCAACACCTCATTTTGCAACCTCAGCCACAACGAAGACATAAAGAAACAGTACAGGCATGCCATTCTACAAATACCACTGATCACAAACGCAAACAAACCACACCACCATCCACGCACACCAAGAAAGACAAAAAGGATCTTCCTATCCCTCAAGCTCGTCGTCGTAGAATGGATGACACCATTCTTGACGACGACAGTAGCGACTCCGACATCGATGTCGAGAGCGTTCTCGAGGCCGGGCTTGGGCTCTCGGCTGGAGCCATGCTCCCTGCCAGGGGACCCCTGGGACAGCGCGGGGGCATCGGGGATAGGTCCGCCGATTCCCAGGACTTCCGCGCCGGTTCACAGGACTCCCTGCCTGACCTCGAGGAGCCGTCGATCTACAGGGCTCAGGTTACGCCACGCAAGGTAAACCCAGGTAGAATGATTGTACCTTGAGTGACTAACTGACGACCGACCGAGCCGGCGCGGGTTCTTCCATCTCGGTGGAGGACCCCGTGTTGGCTAGGTCGATCTAGACGCGCAATCCCACGCACGAGCTGCATCTAAACAAAACAAAAACTCTCTCCTTCACACACAAACACTCTACTCTCACCAACAACAAACACTAACAAACACAAACTCCATCTTGTTCTGATTGAATGAAGCACTCAGACGGTTCCCTGTAATGGGTCGTTATCGATCTATTGCACGTCTGAACTCCGCGAGGAAGCCTCTCGCTTCCTCCTTAACAACATGCGGGGTAAGTTG
>NW_020869263.1:393278-395778 GCF_003789085.1 Penaeus vannamei | reverse complement strand
ATCAGTATTAGTATCATTATCATTCATATATGTATTATATTATCATTAGATCATCATCATCATTATTATTATTATTATTATTTTTTATTAATCATCATCATCATTATTTTATTATTATTATTATTATTATTATTATTATTATTATTATTTATTATTATTATTATTATTATTATTATATTATTATTATTATTATATGTTATTATTATTATTATTATTATTATTATTATTATTATTATTATTATTTATTATTATTATTATATATTATTATTATTATTATTATTATTATATTATTATTATTTATATATTATTATTGTTATTATTATTATTATTATTATTATTACTATAATATAAGAATTCGGTTACTTTAAAAGATTATTTATATGACCATTTAAGCTTTAAGAGCATTCAGTGCTTATTTTCATATTTGATATTGAGTACACTGAAGTTACAAATAACCTAAAAAAAAATGTCCATAAATACTCGCGAAATTTAAAACAGATATCTTGCTAAAGGCACGTTGTTAAAGAGCAATATCTTTTAACCAGACTTTGGAGCCTGTAGCTGTACAACTTTAGCCTTGATGTTACTTAAGATGTCACTTAAAATGATATTCAAGATGTTACCTAAGATGTTATTTGTGATGTAATTTGAAATGTTACCAAAGATGTTTCTTGAAATATTATTCAAGAAGTTACTTGAAATGTTATTCAAGATGTTACTTAAGATGTTACTTTAGATGTTCAATGAAATCTTATTTTAGATGTTACTTGAATCGTTACCTAAAATGTTACTTAAGATATTACTTAATAATCTAACACCATGCATTGTGCGATATTTGCTTAAAAAGTAAATTCTATTGCGATATGTCCGTGGCGTTTTCCTTCCTGATAGTCATGAGATTTCTTGCATGCTTTTTTCCTTTCATATACAAACTTTCTTTTTGTGCTTTACTCTGTAACCAAACGTATTTACCTCGGAGCAAAGATCACACAGTCACACGTTGTTCTCTCTCTCATACATACACACACACCACACACACACACACACACACACACACACACACACACACACACACACACACACACACACACACACACACACACACACAACACACATATATATAAAATATATATATATATATATATATATATATATATATAATATGTGTGTGTGTGTGTGTGTGTGTGTGTGTGTGTGTGTGTGTGTGTGTGTGTGTGTGTGTGTGGTGTATGAATGTATGTATGTATCCATCTATACAGACACACATACACATATGTATAAGTGTGTATACATATATATGTTTCTTCTTTTTTTCTGTCTGCCTGATGGTATGACGGAAGTAAAAACGCCGTCGAATGAGAACTGCGGTGATAACGACACTCTTATCCGATAATGACCCTTCATGACGTTAGCGAGCACAGGTCTGCAGCTGCCATCAGGTGCCCCCCTCACCCCCTCACCACGATCCCTTCCCCCTTCCTCCCAAAGGCCCTCCCCCTCCCCTAGTCCCCTATAGACCTTCCCTCCCTCCTTACAAAGACCCTCCCTTCTCCCTTACAAACACGGCTTCCATCTCCCCCCTCCTCTCTCCTCCATACTCACGACACTTCCTCCCTCTCCTATAACCCGACCTCTCCATCCTCTCCTTCCCTCCCTCTTCCATAACCACGGCTCCCTCTCCCTTCCCTCCCTCCTCCATACCACGACTCCTTACCCCCTTTCCTCCTCCTCTATACCCACGGCTCACCCCCCTTTCCTCTCTCCTCCCCTTCCCTCCATCCTCTATAGCCACAGCACCCCCCCCTTCTCCCTCCTCCATACCCACAGCTCCCCTCCCCCCTTCCCTTCCTATTCCATACCACGACTCCTTTCCCCTCCTCCCAAAGACCCCACCCCTTCCCATCCCCAGACACCCCTAGCGCCCAAAGCATCCTTAACCTTCCGCCCCTAGATTTCCCTCCACCAACCCCCTAGAGCCCCCTTCCCTCAGCCCCCCTCCCTGAACCCCTCATCCCCCCCCCCAGACCACGCCCTGTCATCATTGCATCACTGTGGTTAATGTAATATACACTTGCAATGACAAGGTTGTTCCCGGCCCCCAAAATTGTTCCCCCGGTCTATCAAACACTTAAAAATTGTATTGCTTTATAATACGCTTAATGGAGGGTCAAATGGCGTTCTAAAACCATGATTTAGTCGTTTTCAATGAACAGTTTAAGTGAAGTAGGTTCGCGAAACGACACCGAACGATTATGCTGGTAAATTGGCAATCATTTTTTTCGGCCTGAAATTGACACAGAAGAGATATCTAAACGTATTAGCAGTTTGCGCGCGTGCGCATTTACGCTTCTTGTTTACTGTCAGTGTTTATCAGGACACGACTGGAAGAGAAACAGTGTGCGAAGGAAAGATTTTGAATGAAAATAGAGGAAAAGAGAGGAAGTAAAACAATATTACTGGAACTAAGCGCAAGATCATTAAAAAAAACTGCTATAAACAA
>NW_020869263.1:375778-380778 GCF_003789085.1 Penaeus vannamei | reverse complement strand
TAAATGAACATCTTCATAGAAGCTCTCTATTTCTTCATCACTGTGGCTGCAGGTTGAAGCATAGACTTGAATAATTTTTAAGTTGTACCTATTTAGTTTTACTGTTACAGAAGCCACTCTTTCGCTGACACTATAGAATTCTACAATGTTCTTTTCTAAGCGTTTGTGAATTAAGAATCCTACCCCTAATTCCTGTTTGCTACCCAGAGGTTTTCCTCTCCAATAGAGCACGTGTCCCTCATTTATTAACTTCTGCTCTTCGCCTAGTCTTCTAACTTCGCAGAGTCCTACTACATCCCATTTAATGGAAGAGAGTTCCTCTAGTCAAGCTAGTAAGTCGGATTCAGTTCTCATGGTCCTTATATTGTATGTGCAAAGGTTCATCAACGTGGGGCGGCCTGTCTTTACCCGGATATTTTTAGCACCCTCTGCTCCGGAGCGATCCTGATCGCCGCCGTAACCAGGGGCTCCTTCGCTTCCGGGGAATGAGGGCCGTTGTTGTGTGTGTGTTTTCATGGGAGGTGGACAGCCGATTTACCTCCCACCTACTGGCTTAGGTGTATCTTGGTGGGAGGGGAGTAATTTAGCCGGAATGCCATTTATAAGTCCCCCCAGCAGGTTTGGTCGTACCTGGTGTGGACTTAGGAGCGGCAGTGCACGGCCTGCTCACTACTCCCGTGAGCTGGGCTTAATTATTAGAAGTGCATTTATATTTTTATTTTATTTATTAACTTCATTTGTGCGTATGTGATGCCGACACATTCATTCCCGCACATGCTCCAAGTACTGCGCATATGCTCATTCCCACGCATATGCATATGCAAGCATACACCTTTATTCTTGTACTTATGCTTATGGATATGGATACTTATTCTTACGTTATAAATAACTACATACATGTCCATCATAGTCTGACCTAGTCATATGTTCACATCGCCTGTCCCTTTATGCGCTTGTTATATGTTATTGATAAGTGAGTGAGTATACATGAGTGTATACTCACCCGTGTATATGTAAATACCCCTTTTTGCATACCTCGCAAACCTACATATCACTATACATACCCATGTATCTATCCCTGAATGTGCTCACGCATCCGTGTATGAGCACATACATTTGCAGCATACACTAGTGTCCCCCCCTTCTGTATATGTGTATATATCTGTACTTGCTTTACATATAACTACCTCTAAGTACATACATACATACATATACTTACTTATTTATCCACCTTCCTACATCCTGCACACACCTATATACGTATACCTAGACATAAACACATATAAATACCTCCATATGTCTACCTATACATTCACCCACGCATACACATATACACGCAAATTATATATACCTATATACACATACACATATATACATGCTTAAATACCCATGTATATGTACACATTCATACATGAATATATACACCATATGTACAAATTTGCATATTTACGTCTTTAAACCCATGTATGCCCTCATGTATAAGCACGGAACATACCCATACATAATGTACTTTATCACAAAGCTATATGGAAGCTTATAGCCTTACGTAGACAAACAGTAGCATACTTACCCATGTATCCGCACATGAATTTAAACTCGCCTACACTCATATGAGCCTGTACACATATATACGCATGTACATGCGCACATATGCACCTGCGCGCTTTCGTGCCTACGCGCTCATACTCGCGCACGAACGTATGAACAGTCTGCATAGGCGCACACACGCACTCCATTATAATGAGCCCATGCATTAAAATGTCCTTAAATTGTAGTGTTGCAGCAGAAGAATTGAGGGAAGGATGCGGGTGTTGTGGGAGGGTTTAGGATGATATTGGAGGGGGTAAGGATGGGGTTTGGGATAAAGGGAGTTATAAGGGTGATTTTGTATCTGGCGTCTGGTGCTCATCTGAGGTGCCAAAGCTTGAATTACGCTTTATTATTACTTGATTTATCAGGCGTTTCTTCTGTCGAATGGCAGATGATGCTTTACGCTTTATGGGAACCATTTTTAAACCTACCAGATTTTGTGATGTACTGTACTTACATACTGGCCGTTGACTGTTCCTTAGCAAATTTACTTGAGTGGAAACTGTAATGCCCGCGCGGTTGGCACTGTTACTCGGCGACCTGTGGCACAGGTGTTGCTTATCATTTCCTAATGCTTTCGTATTTTGGTATACTTTTCATGGGAGGAGATTATTATTATTATTTTCTTTTCACTGATTCTGAATATTGAGGCACTCTCGATGAACTTATGAGCTTCTCTAACACTGTAATGAATCCTATTATTCCTAGTTGGCACTTTCTGGCACTCCTGATGGTTTAAAAAGTCCGCGCACGTATGGTCCGATAATACATTATATAAACTTGTGAGGTTATCAGATTAATTATTATTTCTATTTTGGTTGGATTATATGCGCTATACATTCACGATTTTTTCTCTCCTGTGTAGCACTATCACAGATCACTTTGGACACGTAATTTTAGCACTTAATGACACTGATCAAAAGAACGACTCCACTCTTACTCATTGCCAGATACTATCCGTCATATATATATATATATATATATATATATATATATATATATATATATTATATATATATATATATATATATATATATAATATATATATTATACATATACATACATATTATATACATATGTATATATATTATATATATATTATATATATGTATGTATATATATATTATATATATATATATATATATATATATATATATATATATAATATATACATATACATGTATATATGCCCAAGGGAACCCCACAGGTGGATGTTGGATCCCACAGTCTGCTGCCCTTTAAATTGGGTGGTGTAGGCAGGGGTGGCAGAGGTGGCATCCACCCGGAGTGATAGTCCGAGGCTAAATCGATGGTCGCCATCTTCAGGGAGTAGCCATAGTTATCTCCAGTAGACTCCTCCAGCCCTCGATAATAGAGGTTTAGTCGATGAACCTATAATGGTGTTGAGACAGTCTAGCATTAGGCTTCATGTCTTTTATTGCTATGTATGTTCTTAATGATTGTAAATTCGATGTGAAAGAGATGTTCTTTCCCTAACTTACTCTGTGTCGGACAGTTGTCCTCGGTGGGATCGTATTGTTTTGGGTGACTTCAATGTGGTATCTGGATGTGATCGAGCTGGCTATGAGATGTCTGTCGGTCCCCATGGTTAGGGAGCTGATGCCAGCAGCAAGAACACCCTCAAATTCCGGGACTTTGTTAGATCCCAGAAATTGAGGATTTCTGGCTCCTGGTACCAGCGCCCAGACCCACATCATTGGACGTAGTACAGCGATGCAGGTAATGTAGCCAAGGAGATCAACCACATCCTCGTTAGAACTCGCTAGAGGATCCTCCAGAACTGCAGGGTGTATAGGAGTGCCGAGTTCTGTGGTAATGGCCATGGATTAGTCGTGGCTACCCTCCAGGTCCGATTCAAAACTCTTCCTAGAGGGCCAATGACCACCCTAGGGTATTTTATTTAGACAGGCTGAGGGAGGAGTGTGCCTGTGGGTTTGCTTAGGCGGATCCCATACTTCTGTGGGACACCTTCAAACGCAAAACGCTTGATGCAGCTCAAATCATATAGTGAACACCCAAGAGGAACACAGAATTTTATCTCACAGGAAACACTGGAAGCAACAGATGCTTGTTGTGCCATTTATCTGACAGGGGATCGGGATTTGCACCATTCTCAGGTGTTCAGAACTCGGTCACTGTTGAGAAAGGACATAGAACAGTTTATTAAGAGTCTTACAGAGGAGACTGAAGGCCATTTCTTAGTAAATGACTTTCGTCCAACATACCAAGCCCTAAAAAAGCTGAACTCCAAGACCTCTTCACTTTTCACAGGTGGCTTCAGTTCACCAGATCGTCTCTGACCCTATTGGGGTGCGGGAGCATTGGGCTGAGTATTTTGAGCAGCTGTACCAGGCTGATCCACCAAAAGTTAACATTGATGCGGGTAGTGCCAAGATTCCATTGCCGAACCCACCTATCAGTGAGGAGCCACCCTCCCTTACTAAAGTTAGGGCTGGTGGTGAACCTATGGGGCGGGGGTTGTATGCTGTCTTGGCTGCCATCTGGCAGTCCAGTACTGTTCCCCCTAACCTGTTGAGGGGTGTGGACATCCCTCTGGAAGGGGAAGAGGGATCGATGGTACTGCAGGAATCACCTAGGTATCACACTGCTCAGTATACCAGGCAAAGTTCTCGCTTACATCCTTCTAAGACCTGCTGCGGCACCAGAAGCTGGAGCAATCTGGATTCACTTCCGGTAGACCATAATAGACTGTATCCTGGCACTCCAAATCATTGTAGATCGACGCCGTGAGTTCGGGCGTGGGCTGCTTGCAGTCTACATCGACCTCAAGGAGGCGTTCAATACGGTGCATCGGGAATCACTCTGGGAGATCCTGAGACTGAGAGGAATTCCAACAAGGATTATTGAAATAATAGCAAGCCTATATACTGGTACTGAAAGTTTTGTAATGTGTGATGGGGAGCTGTCAAGCTTCTTTCCTGTTAGGCCACATTTTTGTTTTCTTGAATAGCGAGCAAGTCTGGAGATTTTGAAATGTCGGTGGGAGGGGGAAAAAAAAATCCCCAGCACCAAAAATGTACCTCCTGCCTTCCAAAGATCAGTAAAAGAATATATCAATTCCAGCCTCACCTGGAGTACAATTGTCTTATTAGGTCTTCGAGGAGTTGAATGAAAATAGACAAAGAATTCTTTCAACCAGAATTTATTATTCTAGAAATCAAAATACAAAATATTCATACTCTTAAAAAATCCACAAATGTATGTATTATGCAATATCCTTTCTGGATATGAAATGGAATTCAATATAAAAACAGGAAAACAGGCATATTTATTTTGATGTTTGAATGTGAGTGTTTACATCCTATTACGTACATTCTAAGCGCATATTGCAAAATCCGCCAGTACTGATCAGAAGCGACCACTGCCAA
>NW_020869263.1:338278-340778 GCF_003789085.1 Penaeus vannamei | reverse complement strand
TGTTATCCTTATCATTATTACAATCATCATCATTGTTATTATTATCATTATGATTATTATTATCTTGTTTTTATCATTATCATCATTATAATTATCTTTATCATTATTATTATCATAATTATCTTTATCATTATTATCATTATTTTTATCATCCTCATCATTATCATTAACATTACCATTATCATTGCTAATATTACTGTTACTATCCTCATTACTATCATTACTATTTTTATCCTTATCACTATTATTTTTCATCATAGTCATTATTGCAACTGTTATTAATATTATTAATATTAGTATTGTCACTATTACTATCATCATAACTCTCATTATTATTATCATCATCATTATCCTTAGTACTTAGTACATTATCATTTTTATCCTTATTATCTATATCATTATGGTTACGATTTTTATCATTATCATCATCATTTATTTATTATATTAATATCATCATCAACACTATTATTGTTGTAGTCACTATTACTATCATCATAACTCTCATTATTATTATCATCATCATTACCCTTAGTACTTAGTACATTATCATTTTTATCCTTATTATCTATATCATTATGGTTACGATTTTTATCATTATCATCATCATTTATTTATTATATTAATATCATCATCAACACCATTATTGTTGTTGTTGTAATCACTGTTACTATGATCCTCACTATTTTCATTGTCATTATTATCATTAGTATCATTATCATTTTTATTATTATTAATATTGTTATTATATTATATTTTTTTCATTATTTTATTATAATTACTATTATCAGTATCATTATTAGTGTTAGTAGTACTAGAATTAATAGTAGTAGTAAAAGTAGTAGTATCATTACTATCATTATCATCATCATTATCAAGGCTATTCATATTATTACTATCATTATTATTGTTATTCATTACTATTATTGTTGTTTTTATTATTACTGTCATGATCATCATCTTTATCGTTATTCTTATTATCATTATTACCATTATTATTGCGTCATTATGATTAATATGTTTATCATTATTACCATGATTATCATTAGCATTGTTATCATCATTTATGTTATTTTTTATTAGTTATCATTATCTTTATTATTATTATAATATTTTTATCATCAATCTTATCCTTATTATTACACAAATTTTCATCTTCATCATCATTATTATCAATGACATTATTATCACAATCAAGATTATCATTTTTATTGTCATTAACATCATTATTATTTCTGTTATTATCATCATCATCATTATCATTATAATGACAGTTGACATAAAATCTGGCAATCAATAATCCGGTTCCTTCAGATTTTTTGCTTTGATTACGAAGTTCACTTTCAAATTCACCGCTTTGGCGCCACTGTTTTCTTGAGTCACCGTTTATGTTTTGATGGCGCTGCACTCCATGATCATGTGTTTAGCTCCACCATTGATTCAGCAAAGAAAACAGGTGGTGTAAAACGTAAACAACGTGCGCTGTCGACTGCAGTGAATGTGGAAATGCTAAAAATAATAATAATAATAATTTTTTGAAGAACAGTGCACGTAGCAATTTTCTGTTAGATATATATGGATCATGTACAACCATGAAAAGTTTGGCATTTTCTAAAATCCTGTACTCCACAGGTCCAGAGGCTCCCGAACTTATAAATACCAACCTGTATTATTATTATTATTATATTTATTATCTCTAGCAGCAGTAGTATGTGTTGTTTTCGCTGTTGTTTGTATGAATACTGTTGTTATTATTATAATTGTTACTACTATTATTAATTCTATTTTTGTGATTATCATTTTCATTACTATTGTTAACATGATTACTATTATTATTTTCATCGTCATTACTATTAGCATCATTATTTTTATCATCAATGTCATCCATACTCCTTCACAGTTTACCGTTCCCAGTTCCTGCTTCGGCTCGTCCTTCACCTTCCAACCATTTCATATTGCAACGTTGCATAACCGGCGTCGGCTTACTTAGTGGCCAGAGGATCGTCGTTGCCTTTGGTCCGCTCCTGTACTCGCAAAGCTATTGAGACGAAAGCGAGTTCAGAGCGCGGGTTCGGTTGCACCTTTGGCTATTATTCTGTCGACACATTATCATACAGAAATGGTTTTACTTTTGTAGACATATATATGCATTCATGCGACCAGATATATGAATAGATATGAATATAGCAAAATCGTCTGCAAAGTCGAGGTCCGTGACCTTGATATTGCCCAGTGTTGCTCCATACTGACTTTGGAAAGTAGCTCAGCCCATTATCCAGTCCATGCAAGTGTTGAAAAGTGTTGGTGCAAGGGCACAGTCTGGCCTCACTCCTGAATTAGCAGGAAAAAAAGCTCGAAAGTCCTCTACCACACTTTCAGTACCAGTATATAGGCTTGTTATTAGACCAATAATCCGTGTCGGAATTCGCGATGCGCCGAGTCAAAAGCCTGGGGCCGAACTCACAATGACTTGAGGCAATAGGATACGGTCTGCTGTGGACTT
>NW_020869263.1:308183-313178 GCF_003789085.1 Penaeus vannamei | reverse complement strand
GATCCTATACAGGTGTTCGCCTTAGGATCCTATACAGGTGTTCGCCTTAGGATCCTATACAGGTGTCCTTAGGATCCTATTACAGGGTTCGCCTTAGGATCCTATATAGGCCTAGGTCCTATACAGTGTTCGCCTTAGGATCCATACAGGTGTTCGCCTAGGATCCTATACAGGTGTTCGCCTTAGGATCCTATACGCCTTAGGATCCATACAGGTGCTCGCCTTAGGATCCTATACATTCCTATACACAGGATCCTATACAGGTGTTCGCCTTAGGATCCTATACAGGTGTTCGCCGGATCCTATACAGGTGTTCGCCTTAGGATCCTATACAGGTGTTCGCCTTAGGATCCTATACAGGTGTTCGCCTTTAGGATCCTATACAGGGTGTTCGGCCTTAGGATCCTATACAGGTGTTCGACTTTTAGATCCTTACAGGTGTTCGCCTTAGGATCCTATACAGGTGTTCGCCTTAGGATCCTATACACCTTAGGTCCTATACAGGTGCTCGCCTTAGGATCCTATTACAGGTGTTCGCCTTAGGATCCTATACAGGTGTTCGCCTTAGGATCCTTATACAGGTGTGGGCCTTAGGATCTATACAGGTGGTAGGATCCTCAGGTGTTGGCCTTAGGATCCTATACAGGTGTTCGCCTAGGATCCTATACAGGTGTTCGCCTTAGGATCCTTACAGGTTTCGGATCCTATCAGGTGTTCGCCTTAGGCTTTTTTTAGGATCCTATACAGGGTGTTCGCTTAGGATCCTATACAGGTGTTTGGCCTTAGGATCCTATTACAGGTGTTGGCCTTAGGATCCATATACAGGTGTTCGCCTTAGGATCCTATACAGGTGTTCGCCTTAGATCCTATACAGGTGTCGCCTTAGGATCCTATACAGGTGTTCGCCTTAGGATCCTTTACAGGTGTTCGCCTTAGGATCCTATACAGGTGTCCTTAGGATCCTATACAGGGTGTTCGCCTTAGGTCCTATACAGGTTTCCTTAGATATACAGGTGTTCGCCTTTAGGATCCTATACAGGTGTTCGCCTTAAGGATCCTATACAGTGGTTCGCCTTAGGAGGTGTTCGGCCTTAGGATACAGGTGTTCGCCTTAGGATCCTATACAGTGTGTCGCCTTAGGATCCTATACAGGTGTTCGCCTTAGGATACCTATACAGGTGTTCGCTTAGGATCCTATACAGGTGTCGCCTTAGGATCCTATACAGGTGTTCGCCTTTAGGTCCTATACAGGTGTCGCCTCTAGGATCCTATTACAGGTGCTTTTAGGATCCTATACAGGTGTTCGCCTTAGGATCCTATACAGGTGTTCGCCTAGGATCCTATACAGGTGTTCGCCTTAGGATCCTTTACCAGGTGTTTCGCCTTAAGGATCCTACAAGGTGTGTTCGCCTAGGATCCTATACAGGTTGTTCGCCTTAGGATCCTATACAGGTGTTCCCTTAGGATCCCTATACAGGTGTTTCGCCTTTAGGATCCTATTACAGGTGTCTCGCCTTAGGATCCTATAAGGTGTTCGCCTTAGGATCCTATACAGGTGTTCGCCTTAGGGATCCTATACAGGTGTTCGCCTTAGGATCCTATACAGGTGTTCGCCTTAGGATCCTATACAGGTGTTCGCCTTAGGATCCTATACAAGTTCGCCTTAGGATCCTATACAGCCAGGTTCGCCTTACAGAGGATCCTATACAGGTGTTCGCCTTAGGATCCTATACAGGTGTTCGCCTTAGGATCCTATACAGGTGTTTCGCCTTAGGATCCTATACAGGTGCTTCGCCTTAGGATCCTATACAGGTGTTCGCCTTTAGGATCCTATACAGGTGTTCGCCTTAGGATCCTATACAGGTGTTCGCCTTAGGATCCTATACAGGTGTTCGCCTTAGGATCCTATACAGGTGTAGGTACAGGTGTTCGCCTTCCTATACAGGTGTTCGCCTTAGGATCCTATACAACTTAGGATCCTATACAGGTGTTCGCCTTAGGATCCCTATACAGGTGTTCGCCTTAGGATCCCTTACAGGTGTTCGCCTTAGGATCCTATACAGGTGTTCGCCTTAGGATCCTATACAGGTGTTCGCCTTAGGATCCTAGGTGTTCGCTTAGGTAGACAGGTGTTCGCCCTTAGGATCCTAAAGGACAGGTGTTCGCCGCCTTAGGATCCTATACAGGTGTTCGCCTTAGGATCCTATACAGGTGTTCGCCCTTAGGATCCTATACAGGTGTTCGCCTTAGGATCCTATACAGGTGTTCGCCTTAGGATCCTATACAGGTGTTCGCCTTAGGGATCCTATACAGGTGTTCGCCTTAGGATCCTATACAGGTGTTCGCCTTAGGATCCTATACAGGTGTTCGCCTTAGGATCCTATACAGGTGTTCGCCTTAGGATCCTATACTTAGGATCCTATACAGGTGTTCGCCTTATATACATCCTATAGGAGGTGTTCGCCTCCTATACAGGTGCTCGCCTTAGGATCCTATACAGGTGTTCGCCTTAGGATCCTATACAGGTGTTCGCCTTAGGATCCTATACAGGTGTTCGCCTTAGGATTGAAGAGATGGCCTCTTTCTCGTGTACTCGCATACGACATTAATAATGTGAAGGGAACTGTTTGCTCACTATAAGGAAGACCGTAAGTGCTAGTTCGTACTGGTATTTCTGTTTGATTTTCAGCCATTCTAATTTATTGAGAAGAGGTGTGACATGGTCGTATTTCTTGGCATCGCCTATTGCAACCTTGGCACTTGTTGCAGTTGGGTATCGTTAGTAGTGCCCCAAACTTTTAAACTATAATTTATTTTGCTGTTGACAAGTGATTTGATGACTGTTATCCTTGCATTAAGATTGAGTTGATCTTTGATCCGATTAATGTACTTTAAGGTGCCATATATTTTCTTCGAAATTTCATTTATATGAATATCAAATTGCATATAGTTGTCAAATTGTGTGGTTAGATTTTCCAGTGATTTGCTTGGAGTAATGCTTGTGTTATCGATAGGAATCCGCGTGTTGTCAGGGATTTTTGATAACATGGCATGGGTTCCGACGAATAAACATGGCGTCTTTTTTGCATAAGACTATTTAGACTGAAGTATCTTTTGGCAATATTAAAGGATTCTTCCGCGCTTCGGATTACGGCATCAATGTCTTGGACACTTCCTGAGTGGATAAATTGAGTGTCATCAGCATACTGGATAATGTTGCAGTTTGTGACATGTTGCGAAAGATCATTTACGTATATTAGGGATAAAATTGGTCCAAGAATCGACCCTTGAGGGACGCCAAAGGATACGCTGGGTGCTACAGAAAGATGTCTCCCTAATCGGACTGATTGCGTCCTCCCTTTCAGATAGCTATTGAACCATTCAGAATCAATGCAGAGATTTTTACACTTATTTAATAAAAAATATGATTTACACTATCAAATGCCTTTGACAGATCACAGACTGAAAGTAATGAAATTTTCTTGTTATCAATGTTCATGAATAGTTCTTTAGAAACTTGAGTGAGGGCTGTGTCTGTAGATAAATTCCTCCGAGAGCCATGTTGGGTATTGCTAAGCAGCTTCCTTCTAGATAAGCATTAAGTTGGGATGCTACAGCTTTTTCATGTATTTTAGATAATGTAGGAAGTAATGATATTGGACGATAGTTGCTGGCTTCGTCCACCTCTCCACTCTTAAAGATGGGAACCACAATTGCATGTTTCCAAGCCGTGGGGAACTGATTAGTCACTATAGAGGTGTTGATTATACACGTGAGGTATCCTATAATTATCAGTAAGGAGTCCTTAATAAATCTCAATGGTATACCGTCTGAACCAGAAGAATTTGTATTTTTAAAGTGTTTTATAATTGCAATAGTGTCTACTATGTCGATAGGTTGGGCTTTGAACAAAGTAGAATTATTTATAATCGTACTATTCCTAGTTTGGCTTCAACGTTATTAGTATTGCAGTCAGAATGGCATTTCTCAAAAGTACTTTTCCCTACATTTGCAAAGAACTTGTTGAAATCATCTACTCGGTTTTTCATAGATACGTCACCATTAATCAGGGTTCCACTATATTTCTTCCTGTTGTCGGGAAACAGATATCTAAGGGTTTTCCATGCGGCTGCACTATCACCCTGGCACTCTTCTAGTTGAATAGAGAAGTGCCTAGCTTTGGATTTGCTTAAGAGATTTCTGAACTGCCGTTTTAGGTCTTTGTATTTTTGTTGTAAGTTTTCATTAAGCCTGTCTTTCTTGAGTTCATTCTGGGCTCTGTTTCTTTCGTTTATTAACACGTGGAGGTCATCAGTTATCCATGGGGCAAAAGGTCTCTTCACCTCTTTCGTGACCACAGGTGCACAAACGTCTGAACATTTGTTAAAGATGCTGGTAAATATATGAACCTGTATTTCTATATTATCAGTGTGAAATATTTAATTCAACAGATTCCATCATTAACAAGTTACATAGAAAATCAGGAAAGTAATTTTTTAGTTGCCGAAAAGTTTTCATTTTTGGCTTGTGTTTAGGTTTGCGCTGAGTGATAGTGGCCGTGATTAGGTCATGACCTGCTACGTGGCAAGGCATGCTGTCATATTTGATGAGAGTGTAAGGCTGGATAGTAACAATTATATCTAAAAGTGTAGCAGATTTTGTTACTCTAGTTGGCGTATCAATTAGCTGATGCAATTTATGATTGTTGATTATTCCTTTATGCTTATAGTTAGCAGATAAAAAGTCATCGTTAAAATCACCAAGAACATAAAAACATTTGTTATGTAAAGATACCAATTTGAAAACATCAGAGATATAAGTAAAAGAGTTGGCTGGGGCTTTCGGATGACGGTACATACAGCCTACAATTATGGAGGGAAGTTTGTGCACCTGCACCTTCATCCAGACATCCTCCACCCCTTCTGTCCTTTCTGCATCTATCGTAAGAGGCATTACACTTAGAGTGTCCCTGACATAAATGAACACTCCACCTCC
>NW_020869263.1:298183-303183 GCF_003789085.1 Penaeus vannamei | reverse complement strand
CACATAGGAAGCATCCAGTGTTACACCTGCGTGAGCACCGTGAACGAGCTCACTTGTGTGAACGACCCTGACAACGTTCCGAACGGCAGTCCCGTCACAGACTGCGACAAGGGCGACCGCGGCTGCTGCACCATCTTCCGCCAGGAGTATCTCGAGGAGCCTGGTAAGATGCACGTCGTCAGGCTTGGACTTCCTCCTTTTCTAACTTGCAATTTACAACACGGGAAACCCCGAATGTAGAATGACCGTAAAAGTCTAATTTCATCAAATAAACCAAGTGCCATTGCTTAATCTATATATCTGATACTATTCTTATCATACTGTTTCACGGTATTTCGTTGCTTAGGGAAGGTGATATCGTTCTCTCGTGGATGCCAGGAGGACTGCCCCTCCAAGATGGGCACCACGAAAACGGAAGACGCCTCCTATCGCATTTACCAGACTTACTGCAACACTCCCAAGTGCAATGTTGGACCTGGGGACAAACCGCTTTCGGGTGAGTCGACGCAAACGTAAACTGGGACATCACTGGGTCCATGTATTTCGTATTTCACGTTTTCAGTGTTCTAACGTCGCACTATCGGTCTCCATAACGCACGCACACACGCACACACACGTGTATGTTACAGCCGTTGTGGACACTTGTTTCTACCTTGTAATGAAAGTCACTTGGGGTTTGTCTAAGTTTAATACATCATATTATGTGACATCCTGTAACAAAAACAATCTTATTAACATACAAATTAGGTATCCTCACACATAAACACTAATAGTCACTGCTTCACAATTAGCAATAGAGAAAAACATCTTGACAGATGACATTATCCATTTAACAGATGGATAATAGAAAATTAGCTTACATGAAGCACGTGTCAAAAGTCAACACAAATCCCTCAACAGATTGTAAATATGGATATCGTACACGACTGGACATATTGTCGTGCTCGGTATTAAACATTGTACTTTTCCGGCTGATTTGTTAAAATTGTGCCAAGCCCGACCCAATTAATTTTCATAAATATAGACGCAGAAATAAAAGCATGTTTGTCTATATATCTGATAGATATACATTTATCTACTGCATGTCTAGACGGATAAATATGCATTTATTTCATCATTTATGCATGGCAAATATACGAATATTCTTTGTGTCGGACCTCGCACAACTCTAACAAATCAGTATAACAACACATCTTAGCACGGACGTTCCTGCAGGTGGCGGCGGCGGCGACGACGGAGGAAACAACGTCATCGGCCCCATTCCCGGCAAGGACGGCGCCGCGACCACGACCGTATCCCTGGGGCTCCTCCTCTCGGCTCTGGCGCTGGCCCTGCGAAGGCTCTGAAGCGGCGCTCGTCCTGAAGTGGCTTCTGATTTGTCTTGATTGTGCCAAGCTACGATATGTTTATGATCGAAATGTAATAGGAATTCCTTTGATGGCTTTAATGTAGCATACACACGATTGTCTTCATATATATATATATATATATATATATATATATATATATATATATATATTATATATATATAGATAGATAGATATATGTAATTTAGTAACTTTGTTATCAAACAATAAATATACTACAACTACACTTCTTTCTTTATCACGTGTACTTTTTTCCATTCTTGATGTCATTTTCTCCTATAGAATTATATCCGTTATTTCACTGTGCAGCAAATGCATTTGGTATTAGGGAAACTTTGCATGGTCGGGGTTCACCCTGTTTCCTTAAGCGCATCATGAGTTATATGACTTTATGCATATATATATATATATATATATATATATATATATATATATATATATCATCATCATCATCTTCAGCCTGAGTCAATCCACTGCAGGACGTAGGCCTCTCCCATTCTTTTCCAGGTTTCCCTGTCTTGCGATGTTTGTTTCCAGTCTTGGCCCCCAAATTTCGCTATTTCGTCGCGCCATCGTGTCATTGGTCTGGCTCTTGGCCTCCTTAAGTTATTTATAGTCCAGTCTGTTACTTTCTTTGTCCATCTGTCGTCTTGTCTCCGACATACATGCCCTGCCCATTGCCATTTCTTCTTTTTAATGCTCTTGAGTATATCTTCTACCTTCGTCTTCTCTGATCCACGTCGCCCTCTTCCGATCTCTCAGGCTAATTCCCATCATCGATCTTTCCATCCCTCTCTGGGCGCTTATTAGTTTCCTCTCCAGTAACCTGGTTGTAGTCCATGTTTCTGACCCATAGGTCATAACTGGGAGGACGCATTGATTAAAAGACTTTTTTTTTTTTTAAGCACAATGGCAAGGACCTCTTAGTGTGCTACTGTGCCTGCCGAAGGCACTCCAGCCTAGACTGATTCGTCGCTTTATTTCCTGTTCACTTGATGTGCCTGTCTGCACGAGTTGTCCTAGGTATATATACCTGTCTACTACCTCTAGTGCTTCGCCTTGTACATGTATTTGTTTGAGTGGGACTCTGCTGTTGAACATAACCTTAGTCTTTTTCTTGTTCATCTTAAGTCCGACTTTTAGGCTTTCTCTATTCAGATCGTTTATTAATTGCTGCAGTTCATCAGCTGATTCACTAAGGAGAACAATGTCGTCTGCAAATCTTAGGTTGTTAGGTGTTCGTCTCCTATTTTGATACCCTTCCCTTCCCATTCTAGTTTCTTGAAATTTTCCTCGAGGCAGGCTGTAAACAGCTTTGGTGAGATGGTGTCGCCCTGTCTAACGCCTTTTTAATTGGTATTTTATCGGTTTCTGTGTGGAGTTTGATGGTTGCTGTCCCATCTTTGTATATATCTTCCAATATATTACAATATACCTCCTCAACTCCCTGTTGTTGAATAGCACCTAATACTGCTGGTATTTGTACAGAGTCAAATGCCTTTTCATAATCGATGAATGCCATACACAGGGGTTTCCTATATTCGTTTACTTTTTCTCTTATTTGGGTGAGCGTGTGGATGTGATCTGTTGTTGAGAATCCGCTGCGGAAGCCTGCCTGTTCTCTAGGCTGGCTGGAATCCAGACTGTTAGAGATGCGAGCTGTAATGACTTTCGTGAACAGTTTGTAAGTAACCGAAAGGAGGCTTATGGGTCGGTAATTTTTTAAATCCTTTTTATCGCCTTTTTGTGTAACAAGATAATTGTTGCATTTTTCCAGGCTTTCGGAGTTTTTCCGCTGAGAAGACATTTGTTAAAAAGATTGGCTAGTTTCACTGTTGCGATGTCTCCTGCATCTAATATGAGTCTATACTAATTCCGTCTTCGCCTGGTGTTTTCCCTCTCTTCATGCCTTTAAGTGCTCTTTTTATTTCTTCTTTTGTGATATTAGGTACGTCGCTAGTTACCGCGTTTGCTTCTATTTGTGGCTGTTCGTTTGAGTTGTATAGATCCCTGTAGAAGTCTTCCACTACTTTGATGATTTCATTCTTGTTATGTGTTACTTCTCCGTCTGGTTTCTTAATTGCATACATTTGATTTCTCCCTATTCCTAGTCTTCTTTTAGCTGCTTTCATGCTGGTACCTGAAATCACTGCTTCATTTATTATTTGAGTATTGAATTTCCGTACATCTTCCCTCTTCTTTTTATTTATGGTCTTTGTTAGTTCAACCAATTCTATCTTGTCCCTATTTGACGATACTTTCATGTCTCTACGTTTTTGCATAAGCTGTTTAGTTGCTACCGAGAGCTTGCTGGAGCTTCGATTGTCGTTCTTTCCGCCTACTTCAAGTGCAGCTTCTTTTATTATGTCATTGAACTGTTTATTGATTTGGTCGATGTTGAGATCTTCGTCGCGGAGGAGTGAATATCTGTTTTGGATGTTTAGGCTAAATTCTGTTGCTCTGATCCTCAAGTTAGCCAAGTTTGGCTGTGGTTTACTCATTAGTTTGTTCCTTTCCCTTCTGAGATGTATTTTAATTTCGCCTCTCACCATTCTATGGTCGCTGCCTACATTTACTTTATTTATAACCTCTACATTTTTTATTATATCGCGCCTATTTGAAATTATGAAGTCAATTTCGTTTTTGACGTCAGAAGGCGACTTCCATGTCCACTTCCGTTCTAGTCTTTTTTCGAAGAATGTGTTCATGATACTGAGTGATCGAGCCTCCGCAAATTCGACTAGCATTTGTCCCCTCTCGTTCCTAGTGCCTATTCCATGGTTCCCTACTGCGGTTTCGCCCTCTGTCTTTTTACCTATTTTGGCATTAAAATCCCCCATAATTATTGTGAAATGGGTTTTTGTTCTCTCGCTGGCTAAGTGAACATCTTCATAGAAGCTCTCTATTTCTTCATCACTGTGGCTGCAGGTTGGAGCATAGACTTGAATAATTTTTAAGTTGTACCTAGTGTTTAGTTTTATTGTTACAGAAGCCACTCTTTCGCTGACACTATAGAATTCTACAATGTTCTTTTCTAAGCGTTTGTGTATTAAGAATCCTACCCCTAATTCCTGTTTGCTACCCAGAGGTTTTCCTCTCCAATAGAGCACGTGTCCCTCATTTAATAACTTCTGCTCTTCACCTAGTCTTCTAACTTCGCAGAGTCCTACTACATCCCATTTAATGGAAGAGAGTTCCTCTAGTAAAGCTAGTAAGTCGGATTCAGTTCTCATGGTCCTTATATTGTATGTGCAAAGGTTCATCAACGTTGGGCGGCCTGTCTTTACCCGGATATTTTTAGCACCCCCTGCTCCGGAGCGATCCTGATCGCCGCCGTAACCAGGGGCTCCTTCGCCTCCGGGGAATGAGGGCCGTTGTTGTGCGTGTGTTTTCATGGGAGGTGGACAGCCGATTTATCTCCCACCTACTGGCTTAGGTGTATCTTGGTGAGAGGGGAGTAATTTAGCCGGAATGCCATTGATAAGTCCCCCCCAGCAGGTTTGGTCCTACCTGGAGTGGACTTAGGAGCGGCAATGCACGGCCTGCTCACTACTCCCGTGAGCTGGGCTTAATTATCAGAAGTGCATATATGTTTGATTTTATTTTATTTATTAACTTCATTTGTGCGTATGT
>NW_020869263.1:285683-293183 GCF_003789085.1 Penaeus vannamei | reverse complement strand
CGTCGATGGGATGAAGAGACTTGGGGAATTATTCCTTCCCTCTGTAGGAGATTTTTACAGCTCGCCCACAAGTTGGACAATGAGCAATGAACAATACACACGCAGAGTGGGTAAGGGATAAAGTGGAATGGGAGATTACACGGAAAGTCTGGATGTCGGTTTGTTAGCTGATGTTTTGAGACGTTGGAGGTGTCTGTTCTCAGAAACAATTGCTTGATAAGTTTACGTATGTTAAACTACCCGACTACCCATACGATGCCTTTTTATTAATGACTCCAGACTAAGCTAGACCTTAGACCCGTGACTGACTTGATTAATTGAAAGCTCGGTCAGAGGAGATCTGAGTACTATTGTGTAGCAAATAACAAGGACATCAACCCGTCTGTTGTTGGCGTACAGGAAGAGCGTTCATGATGAGGCTGGTGTCACGGCGTGTGGTATCCACTCATTTTCTCCCTCCCTTTATGTCATCTTTACACTATTAGTTATAAGACTAAATTGTGCTATATTGATATGCCTTCAAAATAAAAAATATGTTATGAAGTGTTTCAGTGTGGTTCGTACATCTTTACAATTATAAACAATGCATCTTTTAAAGGTTGAAACAATATTGATCTCGACAAGACTGTAAATATCAACTTGTCATCTGAATGAAGCATAATCACCACAGTAGTGAGAGAAAACCTGCAAGTGTCAAAACGGTCCCTTTGAAACAGGGGTTCACAACCTGGGGTACATTGGATACTTTCTTGGGGGCTACGGAGCAATGTGCAAATTATGTTGTCGATTGAAACTGAATATTATCTCACCTACAGTCCCTGCACATCTCTCACACATCAATTAATTGGAATCTTTCCGTAGTGTTCTTGTCCTAGAGCTACTGAGATCATTACACTATTCATAACTAATGATAAATGAATATGAAGAGGTGACAGACACTGAAAAGGGCCATGGAGATTATCATATTGTGTGTAGCAGCCTACTTAAAAAGAAAAGGCAAATGAAAATGTTTTAAAATATTTTTAAAAATTGAATACATATACGAGTATTGCAACATAGTTGTTTACTTTGACAGCAGCGGTGGTTGCCTAACATTACCACGCCCCTTTGTTGGGGTTCTGAGGTGTTTCATTTTTGTTGTACTAGTTTATTTATCCTACCATTGTGATGTTATCTTTTAGGTGTTTGTTAGCATTCAAAAAAGTGTTTTAATTGTGATAATTGCTTGAACTGTTATCAGTTCAACAGTATATATGACCCCGTGGCCAGTTATTTTGCACATTGTTTTGTTTTTATTTTCAGAATGAGTACTGATATGAAATGCATTGAGTAACATCAAAAAAACTGTATCATCAATTATGGGGAATAAAGGAAGATGCAACAAGATTTTTCTCCAGAATCCATTGAAGTATTCATTGTCCAACAAATAATGGCGAGGATACAGCGACAGCAAAACTTCATCCCAGTAAAACTCTAGGCTTCTAAAATTCTACGACAGCATAACTCTATGATAGTAAAAACTCCCACAGCAAAGCGTCCAACCTGCATCACACCATGCGAACTAACATCAATGTCAGTGAAATTTATCAACAGTAAATTATCAAGCTCTGTCAGATTCCACCTAAGAAGTATGAAAACGAGGGTGTCATGACAAGCAGGCAGTACTACACACCATTTACATAACAAGCCGACAGCTTCTATCACGTACAATTGGTCTTTGCTGCAGCGCCAGAAGAGCAGTTGATTCTCCCCAGCAGGCAAGTGTGAACCTCACAAGCTAATATACTTAGAGCATTCCAAGAACAACAGGGACTAATAGTAACAAGCACAGCAAGAGGACAACAGGTATTCAACAAATTCATTTAAATTCCCATTTCTGATCTGTGGTTTAGAAGGTAACTGCAGACAGGAAAATTGTTTCCATGGGTTAACAGGTGTCTATTACAGTAATGCTGTTTTTTATTGCCGTTTTGTTAGTCACTGCATTCAATGAGTCACACTGTTGGAATTTGAAAACCCGGAATGATTGGAGCAACATCTCACTTCGAGGAGCAGCCGCACTCCAACATTACTTCAATAAAGGAGTCAAGACCTCTTGGTTGTCTACTTTAAACCCTAAGCTCGCCATCTATCATACTCTTGTAGGGCCCATCATTCGGGCTCTTACAATGTGTGTGTGTGCATATATCTATATGCATATTCACTATTTAGACTATGAATATAATGATTTTATGCAAAACTTCCCTGCCACCTCAGTTAAGAGTTGTTAATCGACTTCCTCATGAACCCGGAGAGACTAAAACTACCAGGGAAACTACAGGTAGTGCTAGGAGTAGCCTGGTTACACCAAGCAAGCATACGAATTGATTTTGAAACTGGGTTATATTGTAGGAATACATCCTTGTTAACCTTCCATAAGGGTACGGCCACGAGCCAGGTCAATCAATTAGATGAGGAAGGACCCGACAGTCGCCTCAAAATGCTGCAGAAGTAGAGAATGTGAAGAGACATGCAAGAGGTAAGACAGAATTTCCCAAGAGGAACAACGATGTTTCCATGAGGAACCATTCTCTGAGAATGGAATTGTCAGAAGGGCCCTGCGAGAGTCTGATCTACTCTCCAAATATGATGGAAGTAATCCTCAAAGTCGAATCAGAACCTTTAGAAGAGTTTCCCCCTAATCATTCGTCCGTTGTAGGGGTGACTCTTCCAAACAATGGAGATTGGTCTCAAGAAGGGAACAAAATAATGGTTCACGGAAAGGTGACAGACAACGTAATATCGTTAATTTCCTACTTAGCGATCAAACTAATAAACCAGCCGTCAACATCTGCAATCATTCGACAAATCATACCACAAAGTATCAGTATAATTGTAGAAACTACCAGAGAGAGAATATACATGTGGAGTAATACAACTGGAGGATTATTTAGAAATGCAGCAGAAACAGAATATTTACCCTTTAATGAGTATTTTAGTCGAGGCAGAGAAATATTCAAATGAAGAAGAGAAGACCCAAATAAAGACAGCCAAGAGCTAGTCGAATATGAGATTTCAGCAATTGCTGATTAGCCTGCGAAGCCATGAATGGAAATTGACAAGCCGCAAAGAAATGAAGCAGTACAGCTGCTAGGTAAATTTCAGTGGGCATTTAACCTCAAGGGTGAACCCTGTATTGAGGAAATTGTGTATGAATGCACAGGTGCACACGTTTTCTCGACACCTGACCGATCTGGTTATCACCAAGTGCCCATGGAAGAGGACAGCATAGAGAAAACAGCCTTCTCGACGCATCAAGAGCATTATGAATGGCTCATGATGCCAAGCTACGTTCTAGAGCATGATAGCAGGACTATGGAGTGACGGCATCTCGGTTTTTCTTGATGTGGCCGTTACCACAAATTGTTTCAGGAGCACCTGCAAGGACTGGAATCAGTGAAACGATTGATTGCTGCTCAACTATAAATCTCACCAGAGAAAACCAAACTGTTTGCAGAAGTAATGCTTCTAGGACAGAGTGGGCCATGGGCTTGTGAGACCAAACCTCGATAAGACCTAGGCAATTAAAGTATAACCTATACAGAATGACAGGAAAGAAATCCAAGTATTCTTGGGCTTAAGTGGGTATTATAGGTGCTTTATCATATTGCAAAACCACTTCATAAGTTATTTTGCAAGGATGCTGAATTAGAATGGAAGAATGAACAAGAGGAAGCCTTCAATACACTGAAGGAAAAAATAACCAAGGAACCTGTTCTTAGGGTACCAAATTTCAGCAAAGACTGGTATATTCTCGTTGATGCATCTAAAGACGGCGTCCTAACACAAGTGACAGAGGTCAACGGAAGGGATAGTTACATGCCAGTATGTTATTATAGTTGAGCCCTACGTGGCAATGAGATAAATAATTCCACTGTCGAGAAAGAAGCCTTTTCAATCATAGATGCACTCAAGAAGTTTAGACCTCTTATTTTTAACAGCCGTGTCGTTGTGTTTGAAGAGCACATGACCCTAATGCCCGAATATCAAGATGGGTGCTTTCATTTCAAGAAGCTAACGCTAAAGTAAAATACATCAAGAGCGAAAAGAATGTGGTGTTAAATTTAGCACTAGTACCTATTTTGGTGTAGATCCATTGGATATTTGTTTTCTAGAGGAGCTCAGTAGCTCAAGAATTGAACCCCTAGCTAACATGCAGGTGGTTCAAACGACAGATGGGGAGGAAGTAGAAGGAGGTTGGATCCCTGAAAAGTTGCGTGAACTCCAAGCCAGCGACACACTCTAAGGTCCAGTAGTAAAATACCTCCAAAGCTGCGAACCCAGTGATATAGACAAAATTGACCCTAAAGTGAAGAAAGACGTTGGTAACTACTTAGATAACAACATAATGTACAAGAGACATTGCATGGAAGAAGTGTTAGTCATTCCAAGGATATTAATTAACAAGGTGCTATATCTGACTCATAGCAACCCACTGTCAATTTACATGGATAGGTATGGAATGTAAATGGAATGTGATGTAAAACAATATGTTGCATCTTGCTTAGTTTGCCAGAGATTCAAGGGAAGGTACATCCCTAGTGTCCTCTCGGAAGGTATCTCGTGCCTAAGAGAGAGAGAGAGATTCGGAATGTTTGCCTTGTGTCCTCTCGGAAGGTATCTCGTGCCTAATCAAAAATTTCAATCAGTGGCTGTTGACCTTGTTGGACTATTACGAATCACGGGAGGAGGCACCAAAATACATCTTGACATGTGTAGATTACGTTTCCACGCTCCCTCCAAATCATGTCTGTCGGGAAGAATAAAGACCTGAATAAATCGGGCAAAAAGGGATCCGAGAAGAAGGTTGTTGACTCCAGCTCCCGCAAGGACTGGTATGATGTGAAGCCTCTAGCCCAACAGGAATGCTGGCAAAACCCTCGTCAACAGGACACAGGGCACAAAAATTGCCTCTGAGGGTCTGAAGGATCGTGTGTTTGAGGTCTCCCTGGTTGACCTCCAGAATAAGACTAATGCTGAGTGGAGCTTCCGCAAGTTCCGCCTCGTTGCTTAAGAGGTCATCTTTCTTCGCTTCATAACTGATCCCGAGAAAATTATTTACTCCGTACTTACTACACTTCCACTTAACTAACCTGCAGAGATAGATTATCGTCTCTTAAGGTAAAGGTGACTGGAGCTTTATCCATACAAGCATCCTGCATTCCTCGAGTAGACAATGTTATCAAAATATCCTTGAATTTTGTCTTTTCCCGGTGATGTCCTGGATTTCGACGATGTAAGGGTGAGTGATGTTCAAATTATGATTATATATTCTATGATCAATACAATTTAATTCTGGTATTGCCACGAGTTTACAGACCTCGAGCTCAGCAATGAAAAAAAAAATAATAATAATTCCTGACAGTTATCTAATGATCAGAAAGGACTTATTTCAAGGGCATGAAAAATAATGAATGAGAAACATACAGTGATTTCTATGTCGGATGGATGATCACAGTATCATAAATATATGCTGTTGTTTCCATAACTTCAATAATAGCTATATTGGTAGCAATTATATATATAGCCTTGTGTGTAAGGAAAAGTACTTACGAGCGTCATCTTAGTTAAATGCGAATGGCATGAGAACAGGGACGTTTAAAATCTAACAGGGGAGTGTCACAGGGACTCAAAAATAAGTATTCCATAGTCCCCCATTAACAAACAGTTGGGCGAGTCCTAGGCCACCTTCCACGTCATGGGGATGGTAGTAATTATGTTAATCCTTTTAAAATATTGGAGTATATATTTTCACGATTGTCACAATTATAACTTGGTTATATATTTGCTGTTGTTGACACAGATATATTGTTATTGATATGTATAGATATCATTTATATATTAAGGCAAGATCAAGTGTGAATTGTAAGGGGTATGTGAGAGGCTGGTAAAACTACCCCATTCAGTATTTATCGTGTATTTAAGACCAGGCGAGAAGCCAGTCGCTCTCGTGCTCACTCAGTTACAGCCTTACGGATCTGTCCCTTTGTAAATAATGAACTACAGCATTATTATTTCATTAAAGTGGTGGAAAATAAACGTGTTTCGTTCTCCATTCCACCACGTGTGTTTATTCCTTGTGTATCTGATATATTCTTGAACTAGAACGACGTCTAAAGAATAAACAGAATGAAAGCATGAGTAACGTGATCAAAGTACTATCGAGAAGTAACTTCTTCACCTTAATTAACTAAGTAATTACGGAATTATACGAAAATAGTGTAGTGGTGACAGATGTATTGACGTAAATGGGAAAGAAGGCATGCATACACTTCATACACACATCCACACACCTTGGGTTTCAATTACGTAGTTCATTTATTCGATGGTCTGAATCCATTCTAAAGACCACATAAATGTATTTAGTTTAGGAAAAAAAAAATTAACCTTTACTTTTCGTGTCCCTGTTTCTAACTTGATTTTTTGATTTTTCGTATCTACATTATTTTGGCGATTCATACATGGAATATTACGCCCCCCCCCAAAAAAAGTATATACCCTGCCTTTTCCTTGAAGGAATATACCTGAGCATATTGGTACACAGTAGACAGGCTAGTAATAAGGATAAAAATTTTACTCAGAATTTCCATAGTATACCCTAATATTGGTAATTTGCAATTTTCTGTGAAATACATCTATGTGAGAGAATGCACAATGTAAGTGTATTTGTTTATGGGATACTTAACTATTTTAGCTATTTTTCTGATAAACATTTTTATTTTTCAGATAAACCAATTTATTTTTAAGACAAATACACCAGATGAGATTTTAGTAACTGCTTCGTTGGTTAGTATGCTTTGATACACACCAAAAACACACACAAACACACACCACACTACATTTCATCTCCTTCACACCACACACACACACACACAACACACACACACACACACACACACACACACACACAACACACACACACACACACACACACATATATATATATATATATATATATATATATATATATATATATATATTATATATATATAATACACATACAGCATCAGGAACAATGAAGGGAAGTGTTGATTGTTACGTTTGCTCGTAGCCTTTATCACACCACAACATATGCCGTATATCTAGATGAGGGATCTGCTGTGGTTTGACCTCTTTATAGTGTAGCCAATTCCGATAAAGGATAGTTATATTCTGTGTCTTGTTCTAGGTGACGGCCTCTCTCGGTCAGCTCATGATCTCTTTGGCCTTGCGTCGGGGGTGGGTGAGCATGGAACGAGGATAAAGGAGGTGTTGGAACGTGTTGCTTATAGCCTCCTTGAAATCAGCTGCTAAACGGACGCTGGCAGGAGTGGACGAAGGGGAACTACCACTGCCGATAGACGACTACGTCATACTCCTTCGTCGCTGCGTGGAGTCTGGTCCGTGTGAATCCCGAGGAGGTGGATATTGTTGAGGGTGAGAGGTTTGTGTGTGGGGAGACTAGAGGGTGGGGGTGGGGGT
>NW_020869263.1:275683-283183 GCF_003789085.1 Penaeus vannamei | reverse complement strand
CCTTTCCTTTCCTTTCCTTCAACACCCTCCATCTTCCCTTCTTCGTCTCGCTTCTTCCTTCTTTCTTCTTTTTCTTCCCCTTCTTGTCCCTATTCTTCGTTTCTCTTCCGTCTCCCCCTTCTTCTCCCTCCTTTTCCCACCCCCCTCTTCGCCTCATAAGTCTTATCTTCTCTTCCCCCTTTCCGCCTTCTCCTCCCCCCCCACCACCCCCTTCTTCTGCATCTTCCCCTCCTTTCCTTCACCCCCTCCTTCTACCCCCCCTTTACACCCCTCCTTTACTTCTCTTTTCATCCCACTACCCTCCCCTTTCCACCCCCCTCCCCCTTCCCCTCTTTCCACCCCACTACCCCCCCCTCAATGTTTCATAACTGATTGTGTCTTGTCGGTGTTTCCCCCACGAGGGCATTGGATTTGGGGGCATTTGGCGGGGAGATCCACCAATGAAATCTCTTTCCTTTTCCTTTTTTTTCCTCCTCTTCTCCCCCTCCTTTCCTTTTTCCTCCTCTTCTCAAAGGCGTCTTTTCGCAAGGAGCTTTTCCTTCGCCCCGTGACAGGCAGGTCGGGGATAGGATGTACTCCCCCCCCTCCAATCCTCCCTCCTTCCTCTCCCCTACCCCCATTTCTTCCCTCCTCCATCCCCCCCCTCCCCTCCTCCCTCCCTCATCCCCTTCCCCCCATCCTCCCTCCTTTCCTACCCTCCCCTCCCTCCCCCTCCCCCTTCCGCCCTTCCTTCCCAAAGAAACCAAGAAGGCCCTAGACCACAAGAAACGCGACACGGGACCATTACCCCTTACGCATCCCCAACCACAAGGGGTGGATTTAGCGTGGCGGGAGAGGCCATAGAGCTCTTCTCCTGTTAGCATCAATGTTTAAATTGGGCAAGCGTTTTAATTATGTGTGACAGCCAATTATTTGCATAATCGTGGATCATCTCTTCGTCCAGGTGGTCAAGAGGAGAGAGATAAAAGAGCGAAAGAGGGAGAGGGAGAGGGAAGGAGGGAGAGGGAAGGAGGAGGGGGAGGAGGGGAGGGGAGGAGGGAGAGGGGATAGAGGGAAGGGATGATAGAGAGGAGGGAGAGAGGTGGAGAGAGGAGAGGAGAGAGAGAGGGAGGAGAGAGAGGGGAGAGAGAGAGAGGAGAGAGAGAGAGAGAGGAAAGGGAGGATTGAGAAAGGAGAGAGAGAGAGAGAGAGAGAGGGAGAGAGAGAGAGAGAGGAGGGAGGAGAGAAAGGAGAGAGAGGAAAGGGAGGATTGAGAGAGAGAGAGAGAGGAGAGAGAGAGGGAGATAGAGAGAGAGAGAGAAGAGAGAGAAGAGAGAGAGAGAGAGAGAGAGGGAGAGAGAGAGAGAGAGAGAGAGAGAGAGAGAGAGAGAGAGAGAGAGAGAGAGAGAGAGAGAAAAAGAAAGAGAGAGAGAGAGAGATCAAGGCGTCAAGATTATCAGGAGAGAAGAGATGGGATAGAGATAAAGAAAAAAACGGGAATTAAGGGAGACTATTAATCCTAAATAGGTCACTGTCGAAGAAGGGAACAGGAGAAAGAGAAGATTAAGCCCCATTCAGGATTTCCAAATATTTTTTTTTTCCTTTTTAGCGATAGAATTAGAGTATTATGTATATACATTGTGTTTTTTTTTTTTTTTTTTTTGGCGCACGTGTTTGTTATATGTATGTGTGTGTGTGTTTGTATTTCGGTGCAGTAAAGTTGGATATCTTTTCTTTTTTGCTTATATTTTGGCAGAAAAAGTCACGTTCGAAAGTAAGAGAAGATGAAAATAGTGGATACAAAAATATAGAGGAAGAATGGCGAAGAACAGTGGATCAGACAAAAGCACCGGCAGATGCACATAGACGAGCGAACTCCATGTAACAGTTTAACGGGTGGGGTGGTTGTTGGGTATTGGACGGCACGGGAGACACAAACACACAACGCACGAGCGAAGAACAGGCTTATCCAAGTCAATATACACGAACACAAACCACTATCACGCACAAAAACGAGAGCTATCACTACGAGGACACGTATGCGACATTAGACTAGAGCTAGTCGATAAACAGCACACACAGCGAGAGCGAGCGTACACTAGAGAGCGAGAGAAAAACTATTATGTTTGGAGGAGAGTACATCACGTACAATGGTCGAGGGAGAGAGCTGCGCCTAAAAAACACACACATACACCACGTACACAATATCAGCCCGACGCGCGCTACAAAACACACACATACATCACGTACGCCAAACACACCGCCACCACACACGCACGTACAAACAGAACGCGCTCATAAGACACACCACACACACACACGTACACAAACACACGCGCCAACCACACATACACCACGTACACAAATTGCGCGCCTAAAAACACACAACACACACGTTACACAAACACACGCGCATAAAACGAAACACTCGCCACCCACGACAAACAGACACAAAACAACACACAAGAGAAAACAACAAACACGGGGAACTTCACACACGCCTCGCCACACCAAAACAAAAACACAAACACGCATTCAAAGAAAACGGGAAACGCTCCGAATCACAACTCACACCAACAGAAAACGTGAATTTAATCGCAAACTAATGAAAAAAAAAAAAAAAATCGATCGCACACCTGAGCCAAACATTAGAAACAGCCTACCTGGCCAATTAAGCTATTCTAATGAAATTTCGCTCCTCGTCTAATCTCATTATTATCTTGATTATATTCCAATTAGGCCCGGCGCTTGTTTCTTAATGCCTTTCATTACTATTGCAATAAAGGAGACTGCTTGTCGCCGGCCTCTCAACGCCATCGTGATTGCATGTTGTGACGTCACTGTTGTGATTACGAAAGTTATTATTTCATTCTCTCTGGTTATTATCTTTGTAATTAACTGATGATTATTAGATGATTTAATTATGAGGGGAAAAATGGATGAAACTTCGATTACTAATGTCGATATTGAGGAGGAATATTGACAATTATAGTGATGATAATTATCTTGATATTAAAAGCATGGGAGTAATAATACTGAAAGTGATGATGATGATGTTGATTATCATAATTAGAGCAATATCAATGCTGATGATAATTCTAACAAATGCAATGATGATGATGGTGGTAATGGTGATAATGATGAAATTTGTTACTGAAAATAATAATAGTGATATATATATTAACAATGATAACGATAATGATGAAAATGATAATAATAATAATAATGATAATGATAATAACAATAGTAATAATAGGAACACTAATAATTATGATAATAACAATAATTATAATGATAATAATGATGATGCTGATGGTGATTATGAAAGATTATTATTATCATTATTATCCTCATCATTATAATAACAATAATAATAATAATAATAATAATAATAATAATAATAATTAATTATTATTATTAATCATGATATTATTATTGTAATTATCATTATTATCATCATAATCATCATTATTATTATAGTCTACTTTATTATCATGATTAGTATTAGTATTAGCGTTATCATTGTTGATATCATCTTTGTTATCATGATTAGTTATTTTCATTATCATTATCATTATTATTATTGTTGTTTTTGTTGCTGTTATCATCATAATTTTTATCATTATCCACACCGCCATTTTTATTATCGTTATCATTATTGTTATCATTGTTGTCATGATCATTATCATATCTATCATTATTATCATCATTATCATTCATATCATTATCATTACCATCAATATTATCATCAAAATCACCATTATCATCATTATTACTGTTATCATTATCATTATTGTTATCATTATCATTACCAGTAATTTTGTAATATTATCATTACCATTCTAATATAATTTTCATTATCAGCGGTATAATTAAAATCATTATTGCTTATATCATCACTTTGTTGGTATTTTTTTCCATTGTTATCATTATGATAATTATTACATTCCATTACTATTCTTACCATTATCATTACTTGTTAAGTCATCATCATTATTATCATAATCATCAATATTATGATTTAAATAATTATCCCTCTCATAATTGTTACTGTTATTTCTATTACTATTATTATCATCATTACTCTTATTATCATGATTATCATTATAGTTATAATTCTTCTAATGATACTGTCGATAATATTCAGAGCATTTTCATAATAATAATTATTATCATCTACAATTGTTATTATGTTGTTATTATTATTACTACTACTACTACTACTATCATTATAACTATTATCTTCATTATTATTATTATCATTATCATTATCATTATTATTATTATTATTATTATTATTATTATTATTATTATTATTATTATTATTATTATTATTTATTAATTATATTATTATCATTATTTATTTTATATCATTATTATGTATTATTATTTATTATTATTATTATATTATTATTATTATATTATATTATTATTATTATTATTATTATTATTATTATTATTATTATTATTGATTATTATTATTATTAATTATTTTATTATTATTATTATTTTATTATTAATATTATTATTATTATTATTATTATTACTATTATTATTATTATTATTATTATTATTTTATTATTATTATTATTATTATTATTATTATTAATCATTATTATTATTATTATTATTATTATTATTATTATATTATTATGTTTATTATTATCATTCGTATTAGTAATGATAATAGTAAGGTAACAAAATCAACGATGAGATGATTATATTAATGATGACCGTAGCGATGATTATGATGATAGTAATTAAATGACAGCAATAAAATAATAATAATAATAATAATGATAATGATAATAATAATAATAATAATAATAATAATAATAATAATAATTAATAATAATAATGATAATAATAATTAATAATAATAATAATAATAATAATAATGATAATAATAATAATGATAATAATAATAATGAATAATAATAATAATAAAATCATATAATAATATATGATAACGATATAGATAACTAATGAATAATAATAATAATAATAATAATAATATATTATATATAATAATAATGATAATAACAATATATATATAATAACATAGATAAATGAATACATTATATGATTTTAATAATGATAGAATGAGGATAATAATCAATAATAATAATATAGATGAATAATAATAAAAGATAATAATAATGATAATGAATAATTTAATAGATAATAACTAAGAATGATAATATAATACAATAAATTAATAATATAATAATGATAAATCATATGATTAATATTTAATAATCTAAAATGATAGATAATGGAATAAATAGATAATAGATAATAATCAAACAAACAATTGAAAATGTACAATTAATAATAATATTAATATTGATTTAATAATAATAATGGAATAATAATAGATATAATATGATAATAATGAATAATAATAATAATAACAATAATAAAAATGATAAATAATAATATGATAATAATAGATAATGTATATAATCAATGATAATAATAATAATGATAAATAAAATTGATAAAATAATTATATTAATTTATATAATAATATAAATAATAATAGATAATAATGAATAATAATAATAATTAATATTAGATAATAAGATAATAATGTAATAATAATAATAATAGCGATAATGAAATAGTGATGATAATAATAATAATGATAATATATGTGATAATAATAATAATGATATATTAATAATAATAATAATAATAATAATAAGATAATAATAAATGATATAATTATAATAATAATAATAATGAATGATAAATAATGAATAATAAAACAGTAATAACAAGAAGAGTGATTTTGATATAGTAAAGTAAAATAATAATAATGATATGGTAATGATGATTGATAATGATGATTTAATAACAACAGTGATAGTAAATACTAATGGTACTAACAATCATAATGATAATGATTAATAATGATAATAATGATGATAATAGTAATAATGAGAATAATATAATTATATATAATGATAATAATAATAATAATAGCATGAATAAAATAATAATTACAATAATAATGATGATAATGATAATGAGAATGATAATAATGATGATGACGATAATAATAATGGTGTTAATGATAATAATGATAATGATAATGATAATGGTAACAATGATAGTGATGATAAAGGTAATAATAAAAATAATAATAAAAATGAAAATTATAATGATGTTAATGATAATGATAATAATGATAATAATAATAGCAATGATAAGAACAATAATGATGATAATAATAATAAGGATAATAATAATAATAATAATAATAATAATAATATAATAATAATAATATATATAATAAAATAATAATAATAATAATAAGGATAATGATAGTAACAATAATAATAAGGATAAGGATACTGATAATGAAGTTGATAACAATTATGATAATAATGATGATGATGATGAATAATAATAATAATAATAATAATATAATAAATAATAATAATAATAATAATAATAATAATAATAATAATAATAATAATAATAATAATAATAATAATAATAATAATAATAATAATAATAATAATAATAATATAATATAATAATAATAATAATAACAATGATAATAATAATAATGATGATAAGAGTAATAATGATAATAATTATAATTATAATAATGATAATAATCATAATCATAATAATGATGATAATTGTATATATATATATATATATATTATATATATATATATATTATAATATATATATATATATAATATATATATATATATATATATATGTATGTATATATAGTAATACTACTGATAATATTAAAAATAAGAAATAAAGATTGCAATACCATCAATTCTACGGCTAATAATAATGATGATAATACTAATACAGATAATACTAATAATGATAACGATGAAGATGGTGATAATATCCTAAATATGACAATGATAATGATAACGACAATGATAATGATGATAATGATACTGATAATGACAATAGTGGTAAGATTAATCACAGTATTGTTTGTTATTATTGTTATTATTTTTTTTTTCTTATTGTTATTTCATTGTTATTATTAATATTGTTATATCATCATCATCATTATCATCATTATCATTATTATTATCATTATTATTATTACTATTATTATTATTGATGTTGCCATTATTATTTATTATCATTACTAATATAATCATTATCATTATTATCATTTTCACTATTATTATTATTGATAATATTATTTTTATCATCATCATCATCCTTATCATCAACATTATTGTTATAGTTTTTTATCACTATTACTTTTATCGTTATTATTACCATTACTGCTATTATGATTATTATGATTATTATTATTATCACCATTATCATTATTTCCATTATCATTATCATAATCTTTAATGTTGTTTGTAATAGTAGCAGTAGATACTGTTGTAGGAATATTATCATTATTGCAATTATTATCGTTATCTTTATTAATTGTATTATTATCTACATTTTTATTATCATTATTGTTGTTTTAATATCATTGATTCCATTATGATTATTATTGCAATTGGTACTATCATC
>NW_020869263.1:253183-255683 GCF_003789085.1 Penaeus vannamei | reverse complement strand
ATATATATATATATATATATATATATATATATATATATTATATATATATATATAATATATATATATATATATATATATATATATATATATATATATATATATATATATATATATATATAATATATATATATATATGTATATGTATATATATATATATATATATATATATATATATTGTGTGTGTGTGTGTGTGTGTGTGTGTGTGTGTGTGTGTGTGTGTGTGTGTGTGTGTGTTGGTGTGTGTGCGCGCGTGGTGTGTGTGTGTGTTATAGCAACATGTATGTATTCGATTTGTGCGTATACAAGATTAATACATACACGTTTTCTCAGTTAATACGAAATATCTGCCGCCTTCATGCTCCCGGCGATCCCACGAAGCTCCGATCGGTCGAAGCCGCGATATGAAGCTTCGAATAAACCACTTTTGCTTCGAGTCCGAAACGAATCACTTTCCGGATCAGTGACTCGCCCAGTCTCGGTTATTGTCGCCAGGGCACCTACGGGGGAGGGGGAGGGAGGGGGGGGAAGAGGAGGAGGTAGAAGGAAGGGAGAGGAGGAAGGGAGGAAGAGCAAGGAGAGGAGGGAAAAGGAGGAGGAGGAAGAGTGGAAAGGGAGGAGGAGGAAGAGGAATGGAGGAGGAGGAAGGGGAGGAGAAGAGGATGAGGAATGGAGGAGGAGGAAGAGAAGAGGAGGAGGAAAGGGAGGAGAAGAGGAAGAGGAAGAGGAAGGAGGAGGAGAAAGAAGAGGAAAAGGATGAGGAGAGTAGAAAAAAAGAAGAAGAGGAGAAGAAGAAAAGAGAAAAGGGGTAGCTAAAAAAAGAAGAAAATAAATAAGAAGAAAAATAGGAAAAAAAAATAAATACAAGAACAAGAAGATAGAGACAAAAAAACACAAAAAAACACAACAAGAAGACGAGAAGGAGACACAACAGGACCACAAAAGGAGGGCGAACCAGGAGCAGCAGGACCACCGACAGGCCGAGGGAGGCGGCGGCGGCGGGCGGCGTCGAGCGGCAATAACAACCTCCTCTGCTGCTTAATATAGGGGCGGATAATGGCGTGAGGAGGCGCGCGACGCCCGTGGATTCCGCCGCCCATAATTACAGGAGCACACCGCGCGTTAGTCGAGCTTCGGTTCCGTTTCCCGAGCCGACCCGACACCCGACAGCCGAGAGCCGACCCGACAAGGCGTCCGATTACGTCGCCGCGCATTGAAATTCTGTCAATATTAATCAAAGTCCGACTGCCGATGGGGGGGGAGGGGAAGGGGGAAGGGAGGGAAGGAAGGGAGGGTGGGAGGAGGAGGGTGGAAAGAGAAGAAGAGGGAAGGGAGGAGGGGAAGGAGAGGGGAGGGGGAGAGGGAAAGGGGAGAGGGGAGGAGAGGAGAGGGAGGGAGAAGGGGTGAAGGGAGGAAGGGGAGGGGGGAGGGAGGGAGGTAGGGAAAGGGAGGGGGAAAGGGGAGGGGGGAGGGAAAGGAAGGGAGGGGAAGGAGGGAGGGAAGAGGGGAAAGAGAGGGAGGAGGAGGGAAGGAGGAAGGAGAGGAAAGGAAAGAAAGGAAAAAGGTGAGAGAAGGAGAGGAAGAAGGTAAAGGGAATAAAGGAAAGAAGGAGAAAGGAGGGGAAGGGAGAGAGGAGATGGAGAAAAGGGGAGAAGAAAGAAAAAAAAGGGAGAGGGAAGAAGAGAAAACGAAAAAAAAACACTCCAAATTATCACTCTGGCAACCTTAGATCCGGTTATCGAAAGAAGCAAATGGAAACCATTATTATCGGAATGCAATCGCCATCAGACAGAAGTAGGTAGATAGATAGATAGACAGACAGACAGACAGACAGATAGATAGAATAGATAAACAGACGAGACAAAGATAGATAGATTAGGTAGGTAGGTAGATGTAGTATATATAGAGAGATAGGATATATAGATAGATAGATAGATGGAGAGAGAGAGAGAGAGAGAGAGGATGAGAGAGAGAGAGAGAGAGAGAAGAGGAGAAAGAAAGAGAGAGAGAGAGAGGAGAGAGAAGAAGAGAGAGAGAGAGAGAAGAGATGGATTAGATAGAATAGATAGATAGAGATAGAGAGATAGAGAGAGAGAGAGAGAGAGAGAGAGAGAGAGAGAGAGAGAGAGATAGAGAGATAGAGAGAGAGAGAGAGAAGAGAGAGAAGAGAGAGAAGAAGAAGAGAGAGGAGAGAGAGAGATGGATTATATATATATATATATATTATATATAATATATATATAATAAAAGTAATATATATATATAATATATAGAAGAGAGAAGAGAGCAAGAGAAGAGAGAAAGAAAAAAGAAAGAATGAAAGAAGAGAGAGGTGTGTGGCCAGAGACGAGCACTCCCTTGAAAAAAAAAAAAACCCATCCCCGATATAAATAGAGTATATAGAGAGAGAGTAGAAGAAATAAAAGGAAAGAAGAAGAAAAGAGCGCAAGATAGAGAAGAAAGAGAAAGAAAAAAAGAGAGAAAAGGAAAAAAAGTAAGAGGG
>NW_020869263.1:246048-248083 GCF_003789085.1 Penaeus vannamei | reverse complement strand
TCTTTCAGATCGTTTATTAATTGCTGCAGTTCATCAGCTGATTCACTAAGGAGAACAATGTCGTCTGCAAATCTTAGGTTGTTTAGGTGTTCGTCTCCTATTTTGATACCCTTCCCTTCCCATTCTAGTTTCTTGAATATTTCCTCGAGGCAGGCTGTAAACAGCTTTGGTGAGATGGTGTCGCCCTGTCTAACGCCTTTTTGAATTGGTATTTTATCGGTTTCTGTGTGGAGTTTGATGGTTGCTGTCCCATCTTTGTATATATCTTCCAATATATTACATATACCTCCTCAACTCCCTGTTGTTGAATAGCACCTAATACTGATGGTATTTGTACAGAGTCAAATGCCTTTTCATAATCGATGAATGCCATACACAGGGGTTTCCTATATTCGTTTACTTTTTCTCTTATTTGGGTGAGCGTGTGGATGTGATCTGTTGTTGAGAATCCGCTGCGGAAGCCTGCCTGTTCTCTAGGCTGGCTGGAATCCAGACTGTCAGAGATGCGAGCTGTAATGACTTTCGTGAACAGTTTGTAAGTAACCGAAAGGAGGCTTATGGGTCGGTAATTTTTAAAATTCTTTTTATCGCCTTTTTTGTGTAACAAGATAATTGTTGCATTTTTCCAGGCTTTCGGAGTTTTTCCGCTGTTAAAAAGATTAGCTAGTTTCACTGTTGCGATGTCTCCTGCATCTAATATGAGGTCTATACTAATTCCGTCTTCGCCTGGTGTTTTCCCTCTCTTCATGCCTTTAAGTGCTCTTTTTATTTCTTCTTTTGTGATATTAGGTACGTCTCTAGTTACCGTGTTTGCTTCTATTTGTGGCTGTTCGTTTGAGTTGTATAGATCCCTCTAAAAGTCTTCCACTACTTTGATGATTTCATTCTTGTTATGTGTTACTTCTCCGTCTGGTTTCTTAATTGCATACATTTGATTTCTCCCTATTCCTAGTCTTTTTTAGCTGCTTTCATGCTGGTACCTGAAATCACTGCTTCACATATTATTTGAGTATTGAATTTCCGTACATCTTCCCTCTTCTTTTTATTTATGGTCTTTGTTAGTTCAACCAATTCTATCTTGTCCCTATTTGACGATACTTTCATGCCTCTACGTTTTTGCATAAGCTGTTTAGTTTCTACCGAGAGCTTGCTGGAGCTTCGATTGTCGTTCTTGCCGCCTACTTCAAGTGCAGCTTCTTTTATTATATCATTGAACTGTTATTGATTTGGTCGATGTTGAGATCTTCGTCGCGGAGGAGTGAATATCTGTTTTGGATGTTTAGGCTAAATTCTGTTGCTCTGATCTTCAAGTTAGCCAAGTTTGGCTGTGGTTTACACATTAGTTTGTTCCTTTCCCTTCTGAGATGTATTTTAATTTCGCCTCTCACCATTCTATGGTCGCTGCCTACATTTACTTTATTTATAACCTCTACATTTTTTATTATATCGCGCCTATTTGAAATTATGAAGTCAATTTCGTTTTTGACGTCAGATGGCGACTTCCATGTCCACTTCCGTTCTAGTCTTTTTTCGAAGAATGTATTCATGATACTGAGTGATCGAGCCTCCGCAAAGTCGACTAGCATTTGTCCCCTCTCGTTCCTAGTGCCTATTCCATGGTTCCCTACTGCGGTTTCGCCTTGTCTTTTTTACCTATTTTGGCATTAAAATCCCCCATAATTATTGTGAAATGGGTTTTTGTTCTCTCGCTGGCTAATGAACATCTTCATAGAAGCTCTCTATTTCTTCATCACTGTGGCTGCAGGTTGGAGCATAGACTTGAATAATTTTTAAGTTGTACCTAGTGTTTAGTTTTATTGTTACAGAAGCCACTCTTTCGCTGACACTATAGAATTCTACGATGTTCTTTTCTAAGCGTTTGTGTATTAAGAATCCTACCCCTAATTCCTGTTTGCTACCCAGAGGTTTCCTCTCCAATAGAGCACGTGTCCCTCATTTATTAACTTCTGCTCTTCGCTAGTCTTCTAACTTCGCAGAATCCTACTACATCCCATTTAATGGAAGAGAGTTCCTC
>NW_020869263.1:238548-243548 GCF_003789085.1 Penaeus vannamei | reverse complement strand
AATTTGCAACCTATTCCTCGATACCACCGGAACTGTCTGTATAGATATAATTATTAGAAACAGTGTACGTATATCATATATGCCTTGTCAATGTAACGTTTTATTTGTAGGCGTAAAGCGTAAAACACGAAGTAAGTGGTGAAAGCCCTGCATACTACTGTCGTCTTATAGCCATGGTCCTCGAACATTCCAGGCAGCCAACTCAGCCAATCAAAGGGCGAGACAACTGAGCCTGAGGATACTGCAGGTTGCATTTGTTTTGTCCTGCACCTGCCCATTTGTACTTAACGTGTGTGGTATTTTGCATCAATAAAGCTCCTTGCAACTTGAGTTTTAAATAGCCTACGGACGAAAGAACCCAGAAGACTGTCTCTTCTATGACTAACTTCATTGCTGTATCCACGGTCTAAAAATAAATAAATAAATAAATTTCCTAACAACGAAGCGTAGATATAAACATGACGTTGTTCACTTTTCTCAACCTTCTTTCTGTGTTCTGGTCGAAGCAACAATTCGTCTGATTATCACAGTCCAGTACACAGGGATTCCATGATTGTGTTAATCCATTTACTAAGCATTGCAATCTACAATATCAGGGTAAGACACGACTTTCAATACCAACACGTACTTACCTGTGTTCGGAGCGACAAAATAATTTCGTCTGAAGGAAAACCGTGAAGATCGTCTCCTTATTACTTCCCTCCTTAAATTAACATTTAAGCAAACCAGCCATTTATACATAAACATACAAATTTACTCTGTAGGTTATAACTCTAATTTTATTCTAAACGTTTCCAAATGGATCCAAACTTCTTTACAGTTATATACAGCGTATCCTTTAAATATTGAACCAATATTGATCTGACATAGAAATTTATCTCGCATAAGAACATAATGATAATAGTAGTAGTAGTAGTAACAATAATAATGATGATAATATTGATAAATAGTTATAATAATGGTAATAATGGTGATAATAGTAAAGTGATAGAAAACAATGGTTGATGACAATGATAAGGATAATAATGATGATATTAGTGATAATGATAACGATGATTATAATTATTATCATTATTGTTGTTGCTGTTACCATGATTAGAATTATGATGATAATTATAATGATGACAATTATGATAATGACAATAATAATGATTATAATGATACTGATAATAATGACAATGAAAATTAGACTCAGTAATGATGATAATAGGTGATAAAAATCATAATTATATTAGTAATGATGATGATAATAAAAAAAAATAATAATGATGGTGATGATGATGATAGTGATAGAGATAATGAATATATATAGGAGGAAGAAGAATGATAATAAGAGTAATGATAATGATAACGAAGATAATGATAATCATCATAGTGATGATAGTAATGATAACAATACTAATAATAACAATGATAGTAATTCTAATGATGATTATTAGTTATAATAACTATAATAATAATGAGGATGATAATGATAATAATAACAATATTGATGATGATAGTGATGGAAATAATGATAATGATATTAATAATAAAAAAGATATTGAGTGTGTGAAAAAGAGAGAAGGAGGGAAGAGATGGAGGGAGGGAAGAAGGATAGAGAGAGAAACATAGATAAAGATATGTGTATAGATAGACAGAAAGTGTACACATGGATAAAGTGGAGGCCTTGTAAAAAAAAAATAATAATAAATAAAAAAAATAATAGGATAACCTTTCTCTTTTTTTCTTCTTTTGTTTTTTTCTTGTGTTTAAACTGCCTGTAGAGAGATTTTCTTCGTCTTCCAAAGTATTTTGTTTAAGTAAAACAAAACATATGTGCTAAACTAGTTCAGAGAGAGTAACAATGGATAAAGATATGGTATATTTGATCAGAAAATTTGTGTACAAATAGAAAGATTACCAGTAAAATACCGTCTCTTTTTTTCCTTAAAAACTAAAATAAACATAATAATAATGTTTTTAAATAAAATCATAATATTTGCTAATATCTCTTTTTGATTTTATGTAAAATCTGTTAATTTTATTAACTACTTTAACAACCCTATGAGTTTAAAAGGAATTATTCTGGTCGCTTAGCCATGTTGAAATCGCCAAATAAAATGAGAATAGTATAACCCTATAAAAACCCTAAGATAAACAATCTGCAGACAACCGTGAAAAAATCGTAGATCATGTCTTCATGTTCATACGTCACTAGTTCAGACTATGATTGTATTTAGGTTAACAGGAAAGTTTGGGAAACACACAGAAACCTGAGAATAGTTTCTTCCTAACTTTTGATCCAATGAGATATCGTGGCCGTCATTGATGTTTTTTTTTTTTTTTTTTTTTTTCGACTGTACTTTTTTCTTAGAAATGTTCCTAATTCCTGAAGATTAAATGTTTATGGGAAAAAGTTAACGAATGCGGGAGGAGAAAGGTGATAATTCCAATGTTAAAGTAGAAAAGAAAAAAAGGTGTAGTGGTTTGAAATTTACATTGCGCATTTAATCAGAATCGCTTTAATGTTACGCAAAATATTACGCAAAATATTTTATTCAAGTTTTATTTAAAGCGTAGAAAATTCAATAAAATACTATCTACATCGTAGGAGACTACCTAGAGACGAGAATTTTACCTACGTATAACTTGCTTTCGCTGCAAATTGTGTTTGCAAACTCTCAAAGAACTTGGTATTTGAATAAATCATGACTGCGTTTGGAGGATCACTTCACGGAGGAAAGTAATTTTGAAATGAGTTATGATCGTGGTCTATCTGTTCATTCAATTTATCTATTTATTCATCTACAATATGTATGTATATGTATATGCGTGTCAATATATATGTGTGTGTGTGTGTGCGTGTGTGTATGTGTGTCTCTGCATATGTGTGTGTGTTATAATTATCATCACCATTATCACTGTCCTTATCATTATTGCTGTTGTTGATGTTATTACTTCCAACATTATTGTTATTACTACCATTATAATTGTTGTTCTTATTTATTTTATTTATTGTTATCATATTACTAGTATCAGCAGCAGCATTATTATCAATATTATTATTATTGATATCGTTATCATCATTACAATTGTTACTATCATTGTCCTTTTCATTCATCTTTATATCATTAATAATAATTTAATCGTTATTATTATTGATCACTCGCCGGAGGTTCTGACTCTTGCCTTCTGCAGCAGCTGACGGAGGACGACGCTTGGCAAGGCTGCGCGATGGCCTCCCACACCTTGACCCTGCAGGTAAAGGCCAGGAAGATGAACACGCCCTGCAGAGTGTTCAACAGGATGAACACGTACCACAGCACTTCCAGCTCCAGGTACGAGGCCACCACCGAAGTGATCCACGTGATCCCCATCAGGACGGCCAGCCGGAGGTACAGGAGGAACTCCTTCTTCGGCTCACTCGGGGACGTCCTCCGCACCTCCGACTGCATCGTCTTGGCGATGCTGACTGTCGTGGCGACGAACAAAGCCACGTTCATGACGATGCTGGCGATCAGGGGAGCGCCGAAGAACGCCAGCAAGGCCTTGCGTCGCCCGAACCAGCACAGGTGCTGCCCAAGACTCGGAAGGAATTCCGGGGGGAACCCGGGGGGCCTCGTCTGGTCCACCGCTACCACCGCAGCGACGGCGCACGCGGGAAGCACCCACCCGTACGCAGAATACACTAAGAACCTCTTCCACTGTTCTCCGGACCTCACTCTGCTTCGCCTGAACGTGTAAAACACATCGAAGCCCAAGACGTTCATCCACGAGAACGACGTGAGAAACAAGTAGTAGATGAGAACCGCGAACACGTAGCATTCCGTCGTCGATGTCTCGGCGAAAACGCTGAGGATGTACGAGACGTAGGCCCCGAGGAGCGACAGAAAGATGTTCCTGCCGTGAAGGTCCTGAGTGAGGCACGAGGGCGAAGGCACCAAGTGCAGCACAAGGCACAGGGAGGACGCGCTCAGACCAGCCAGCGTCACCCACCCCATGGCGGCCGAGTATTTGTCGGACGCGAAGGAACACACCAAAACTCCTTCTTCCACAACCTCGTACTCCCCAGGATAGTAAGTGCGATTAGACACTTTTATAACCACAGTGTCGTTGACCATAATATAATCGTCCTTGAGAATCGTCTCGTTTCTACAGGTTCCGTCGCTAAGACAAGGGACAGTGGCATTGCCTGCTGTGTCTGGATGAATCAGGTCCTCTTTAACGGCAACTTCATCTAGATTCCTATACTTCTTGCAGAACGAATCCAAGACACACTTTTTCCTACATTGTTATTACCGTTTCCGCTCCTGTAATCAGCCAGTACTGTAAAAGGAATAGGGATGGTGCTAGACATAGGATAAACGGAAGGGTATTTCCAGGAATAACATCCTACGTAGGTACTAAACACATTGTAAATAGCACAAAAGCTATTCTTGTAAATTTCCCCATTTATGTTTACGTGAGATGTGTATGAATGACAAAGTTTTTCTGTCGTTTCATCGTCCCAATTTTCCATGTACTTGTCTACAACAAGTCTGCACGATCTCCCGGGGAATTTCCAAATGTTTCCGAGGGAGAGTGTCAGATTACATTTGTGCACTTCTTGCTCACTGCCATTCACAACTACTCCCCACTGGCCCTCTCGAAACACTAGGTCACCTGGCGACGCATTCACCTCAACCTCGCTAGGGCCTATAAGTGAGGGGCACTTCAAGTCGACGTTCCAAAAGACCACGTCATGCGTATCGCTATGGCATACTGCGCACTGGTAGTTCGCGTACGTCACGTTGCTCGTTCTACTGGTGACCGGCACGTGAAGCAGCAGGTCTTTTCGGAACGACATTTGTTCCAGGAAGCTGCCCGACACAGCGCCATGACCTCTTCGTCGACCCAGCCAGAGGGACAGGACGCTCGCATGTGTTGGCCCTCGTCCTTCACAAGGGAGACACAGCGGTGCCTCCCAGCCTCAGATGCAGGTCCGAGATCGACGTCCTTTTCCGCGTCGTGGCAGCAGT
>NW_020869263.1:216372-223448 GCF_003789085.1 Penaeus vannamei | reverse complement strand
ATATTATATATATATATATTTTTTTTTTTTTTTTTTTTTTTTTACTTATTTAAATATATAAATATATATATATATATATATATATATATATATATATTATATATATATATTTATATATATATTATAAATGCATTATATATATATATATATATATATTACATATATATATATATATATTATATTATATATATAATATATATATATATATATATAGAGAGAGAGAGAGAAGAGAGAGAGAGAGAGAGAGAGAGAGAGAGAGAGATAAATATAGATAATTATATATAATTATATATATATTATATATATATATATATAGTATATATATATATATATATATACAAAAGTACTGAAAATATTGATTCGGTTTCCCACTTTTTCTCTTTTGGTGTGTAATTTTAACCTTACCTCTATGATTTACCTCCTTGGCTCTATGTTGTTCGCCACATACACCTTTACAACCGTGTAAAAATCAGGAATGTCTAATGCAGACGCATGGACAGTAAGCGCCTTTGTTTTGTTTGTTTATGTTTGCTATATGTGGATTATGGAAAATATATAGTTGCTGGTGACTTGGTTGAATTAAGAAAAGAAATGGAAATTCGCGAGCTAGCTGCTAAAACCTATCGCATCGAGGCTGTCATGTACACTTTCTACTCCTTTGGAGTAAATTTATCCTTGGTCGAAAAGCTCTCTGGCACGAAGGACAAACAAGTTCTTGTCACCTAAAACTTTTCATATCATATAAATGTTCTTTGTTTTGATAAAGAATCTGCTGCTAAAACGTCAAATAGTATGTTAACAATTGCATGGTCTTCTTTTATACGTTTGTTTTTCTCACTTTTTTATTTTGAAGGTGAAATGTTTTTAAGGGCCTTTAACGGTTTTCGTCGCTACGACAATTGGTGAGCCACTTAATGCATACATTACTTTTTTTAAATGGTGGCTAAATGTGCGTAATACAGGTAAAATTATAAAAACTCTATGACAAGAAAGGCAAACGAGTTATATCATATTATCCTAAAACGTCTTCATATCTAATCAAAACCTTTGTTTAGATAAAGAGCCTATGGCTAAAACGCAAAAAAATGTGTTACAATTGCTTAAAACCTTCTCTTTTATACTTTTTTTTAAGATAGAAATTGTTTTAGGAGACCTTTAACGGGTTTCGTCGCTATGGCAATTAGTGAATTACTTAGTAAAACATTATATCTTAGCCAGGAGATGTTTAGACATATCAGTGTTTCTTAATCTGACACGAATGGGTATTAAGTTTATCAGAAAATATTGAAGAAGTCGAGTAGCAAGTTTTATTCAATGACGGTGTAAAAATAGTTGTTTCTCTTTGCACGGGGAGATTTGATACAATGTAAGGGTGCATTACTTTTTTAAAATGGTGCCTAGATGAGCGTTTCCCAATAAAGTAAATCACAGTAGGCCGACGGAGAGGTGACCATCTCCGAAAGATAGCAAGTTATTTACTTCGATCTTTAACCGCATATTTGTTGGCAGGTGAGAAAGACGATTGCGGGAGTTTGGTTGAATTTATGCTCTCAAGCAAGGTTATTTTTACCTTTTTACAATGCTGTTTCTGTTCTTATAACAGACAAGAATCATTCTGACAGTGAGCACGCTCCTGACAAGGGAGATTACTGTAACCAACGAGGGAGTTGCATGGTTCCTTCTCTTTGCCATATACTTGTAATATAGGCGATTTTGAGGGTATAAAGGTTGGGTAAATCATTAAAAAGCTAGCCAGCATTTCGTGTTGATTCTTCTTTTTATATTGTCATAAAATGGAGGACCCATCACCAATGTTTACATTAGTGTTTTTTTTTTTATATCAGAAGGGAAGCTATTTTTTCATCTATTGCATAGTACGCCTGTTAGTTGCATAAGCAGGAATGAAAAGGATGAATTCATTAACATTTTTCTGTCAAAGTGGGAAACGTGTCACGCCGCTCGTCCTAACCAGTCAGAACAAACTTACCAACAAGAGGCTGACGATGCAATTCAAGACCTATGGCATGAGTTCTGAGAAGAAATAATTCGCACTATTACCTATTTACGCGAGCTTGGTAGTATATACAGTAGAATGAGGTTTTAAAATGTCGTATCGGTTGTGCGGGCGGATAATTATCTCGCAAATATGACAAATCCACATGTGCAAATATGCAAGATGGCGGTTGCCGCATTTATATTTGCGTATTAAATTTAAGTCGAATAAAAACCGATTCAAAATTTCTTATATTGCATTATCGCCTGTTAAGATGTGCGTTTGTGTAAGGTTGAAAGACATAATAAAGACATTGCCTGCAAAAAAGAGTTTTATGATTCTTTTCGCTGAATTGTATAGTTATTGTGAAGAAGCATTTGAAATATAAGAATGGCTGCTATAACATGTTAAAAGATGAGTGGAGGTCTCAGAGTTAGTAATCGACCACGAAGGAAAGTAATTCCTGTTATTCATGCGAGGACTGTTCCTTTGTTATATTGCGCATTTGTGAAAAAGTTATCATTTATGGTTTTGCGAGTCAATTTTTTGCATGTGTTAATGGAATGAGAATTTGACTTTGCCAAATGCTTATATTTGTATGATGTCAAGATCTTAAATCCCAGTGTTGGTTAATATAGCTTTCTCTTTCTTGTTTGGTTACACCTCGAGACGAGATTGCGGCGCCGCCGTCACGGATGCGGTTGCATTATCATCCTCGTTACCGGAACGCGCCCTCTCGCACTCATCGATGTCGTTCGACCTCGTTCCGGAGAAGCGACGCGCGTGGCAACTCGGCAATCATGAGCGATGAGGATCTTAGTTTTTAGTTGACGCGGGAGATGGATATAGGGCCCAAGTATGATTTAAGCATGTCTATTTGTTTGTGGTAGTGTATATTTGAAGGTGATAATAAAGGTATATTGAGTACATAACAATTTTTATCATCCTTTTCATCGCATTGTATTCTTATTATTGGGATGGTTTATCGGTTTAAGCTAAAACTGCGTGTTGAAACATGATGGAAGGCTAAATATAATTATCATTCAAAGTTCATGATCAAAATCAATATTCTTAACCCTTATCGCATCTAGTTGTCCATCGGTCTATTGTACAGTTTGTTTGTTTTTGCTACAAGCTTAAACACGGTGAATAGCTCTGTGACCTAACTCACTTCGGAAATGACCCTCTTTCGACCTGAGAAGGGGGAGGGGGTAACTAACACCTGTTATTGGATCAATACCTTGACCTCTGCCAGCATCTGGGTACACGTTTGTTTGTTTGTCTCTTCGTCTTCTTCCTCTTACATGTTTAGACATGAGATATACCCATTATCATTGCTTTTTGAGAAGAGGGGAGGGGGAGGCACCCTCCATATGTCTACTTTCTGTTATGACACGTCTGGTACGTATTAAGGGGATACCGCAGGTCCATACTGTGTTTGTATGAGGGGGGTATAGGGGGAATGTGGGAATGGAAGGGGGGGGAGGGGTGAATCGCCTGTAACACCTACAGCTAGGTGCATGTTTGTCTGCTTCTTCTTCTCTTCTTCTTGCAGGAATGGAGGAGGGGATGGAACCAGTGACACGCTCTCAGGTTGATAGTTTGACCTATGTCATCAGAGTGCATATTTGTTTGTTCTTCTGTCTTTCATTCTCAATATTATTATTATTGTTTTGGAAAGAACAGGACATTTTTCGGGTGTGCGTATTCTCCATCATTAGTCACGGTTATTGATTTTCAGTAATGGATTATGATAATTACTTCTTGAAGTCATTAAGTCACCCTGTTATGACACGTCAGGTACGTACGTAACGGGGTAAGGGGTACCCATAGCGGTGAGTCGTTCTGTCCATAGTGTGTTTGGGGTATGGGGATAATGCATGTTTGTTTGTTTGTCTACTTCCTTTTCTTCTTATTCTTCTTCCTCTCAGCTCTAAAGTCTCCATGTTGCAGCTCTTGTTATTAACCTCTATTGTGATTGATTGATTATTGTCGCCCTCATCCTGCGAGCGAGAATACCTGTCACTGTATGAGAGGTAATTTACCCCCTCCCCCCTCCCCTTGAGTAGAAAGTCGGTTGTTTCCCAGGCGAGCAGGTCGCTGTCAGTACAAGGTCATTATCCACCTGTAGTGAAGGTCATGAACACGTTACACTATTTATAACATGTGCCTTATTACATAACACCTGCTCTCATTCCACAACATGTAATTACCAGATGTTGTTGTTGTTATTTAGGTCACGTACATAACCTATTTACATCATTAACCTAATTATGTAAGTGACCTAATTATGCTAATTACTGGTGAACTACTTATGTAACCTGTTGACCTAGATAAGCCTGGATGTCCGTCCATAACTACTTATATATATATATATATATATATATATATATATATATATATATATATATATATATATATATATATATATATACATATATATATATATATATATTTTTTTTTTTATGTAAGTATGTATATATATATGTATGTATACATATATATATATATATATATATATATATATATATATATATATATATATATAATATATATATGTATGTATATATATACATGTATATAAATATATATATTTATATATATATATATATATATATATATATATATATATATATATATATATATATATATATATATATATATATATATATATATATATATATATATGTATATATATATATATATATATATATATATATATATATATATATATATATATATACATATATATATATATATAATATATATATATATATATATATATATATATATTATATATATATATATATATATATATATATTATATATATATATATATATATATATATATATATATATATAATATATATACATATATATATATATATGTGTGTGTGTGTGTGTGTGTGTGTGTGTGTGTACATATATATAAACACATGTTTAAACACACTCATGTAAGTGTATATTTATGTATGGACATATATGAGAGGCATGCTCCGCCTTTAAAGTAACTTTGCAATTGTTACTTTTGTAACGCAATATATGCAAGTTGCAGTTGCCCAATAACATTTGCCCTAAAGTTATCCACAAGCCAACGTGCTCGGGTTAATGCGGCGGCGGCCGAGGAATGGCCGGCTGGACCCTAAGTCGAGCTAAGTACTTAGACTGCGGATGGAAGTCCCTAATGCAGAGCTGGACCGCCCTTGGCGAGGCGCAGCATCGGGGAAGGGGCTGGTCGCGCCTCACTAACTATTCCTAAACCCGTAAATCACAGAAAGTGTTAATAAAGGTAAAGGTTAACCACAAAGAAGTAAAGTTGAAGGAAAATCGAAATGAAATCATTAGGAGAGCTATATAATACCTTATGGAATCAAATGGTCATGGTATATAAATGGAAAGAATATGAGAATCGTTAAATGTAGCGCAAGGGTGAGAATTGAAACACAGGTTTCGTGGTCCGTTTACTAGTTGTTGTAAAAACAGACAGGAATCGACCTGTATAGATCATATGTGTGTGATAATATATGAAAATCAGTAGAAATAAATAAATGAATATGTAAATCATATAGAATGACATTTAACAATAGACAAAATGTGTTAATAACAATATGTTTTTTTAAAAACCGGTGATTACGATATTCCGCGTAATTCGCTTTCCAAATGATTAGGAAGTACACGTGATGCGCTGTCAATCACTATATTAGTCACAGGTTATTTAATCGTAGGTTCACAGGCAAATTAGTCACTTATCACGGATTCATCACGGTTAGTTTAATTACAGTCTTTAAAAAACTCGTCATAGATGAGAAACGTTTTAGAATATATCAGAAACAAATCTATGATTTATGAAAATGAATAACCAGGAAAAGCAGAAAATTTATACTTTTCATATTACCCACCGCAGATTTAATCTCTTTTATGCTCTTCAAAAATGTTACAACTCCCCTATGAAATACAGCCACATAAAACATTAAAAACATAAAGTTTATGTTGCTCATAGCGGTGGATAGCATCACTCCTACGCAAAAAAATGAAAGCTCTCATAGTACTCGCCTTCATACGTCCCCTGTTCAAAAACAGGTCAGACTAAATCTCGATTGCACAGCTTTTAATTACAGCTTTTTACATGCCATAAAACTTTTTATCATCATTTTTTAGATATCTCGACTGAAAATAAAAAATGAAAAATGGAAACGACGCTTCATATGAAGTCGAAGTATTTCAAGAAAAAAAAGATGGAAATAAAACTTCAAGAACAAATGATGGCACCTCCACCAGGCTGCTTGTTCGGACTACAAAACAGTGTTGGATATAAAACGAATCATTGCAGTGTTCTTACGAGTGACTAAAATTCAACAAGAAACTCGTATTATTACGATTTTCAGGTTTATTATTTTCAGTGCTATGTTATTAAAACTTTTGTTGTGATCATTACTATTCTTATCTCAGTAATAATAATGATGTCAATAACAATAGTGATTATTGTTATCGTTTATTATTATTATCATTGTTGTTTTGTTGCTGATATCATTGTACTTATCGTTATTATGGTTGCTTTCATATAATAATTATTATAATTATTATGATTATCATTATTAGAAATAGTATAAATATTATTATGAGTGTATTCACTATTGTTATTATGGATATTTCATTATCATTATTGTAATCACAATTACAATTATAACCATTATCATGATCAATATTATTATCATGATAGTCGCTGTTGCTGTTATTATTACTGTTATTGTTGTGGTTGTTGTTATTGTTATCGTTCTTACTATATTCACTATTTTAGTATTATCATTATTGTCATTATTATTATTATTATTATTATCATCATCATCATCATCATCATCATCATCATCATCATCATCATCATCATCATCATCATCATCATCATCATCATCATCATCATCATTACTACTACTACTACTACTACTACTACTACTACTATTATTATTATTATTATCATTACTATTACTACTACATCTACTACTACTACTACTATTATTATTATTATCATTATTGTTATTATTCATATGGTTATTATTGATATTACCATTAGTAATAGTAGTAGCAT
>NW_020869263.1:206372-208872 GCF_003789085.1 Penaeus vannamei | reverse complement strand
TGTGTAAAATTATTATTATTAATATTAATATCATCATCATCATCTGTATCATGGTTTATCATACTAATACTTGTTATAGGCCCCCGAAATTGTTATCAATATTGCTGTTATAGCTAAAATAATAATGATAGTAATAGTAATAATATTGGTAGCGATAATAATAATGATAATATGGAAAACTATTTTTCTATTAAGAACAATTATGATGATGAAAATAATAATTGTAATAATGATGATGAAGATAAAGATGAAGAAGATGAAGATGAGGATGATGATGTTGATGATGATCATCATTAAAATTATCATTATTACTATTGTTATATTATATCTGTTATTACCATTATTATCATTTTATCATCGTTATTATTATTGTTATCATCATCATCATTTTTTTCTTTTTTATTATCATTATCATCATCATTATTATTATATTATTACCATTATTTTTATTGTTATTGTCATTATTATTATTAATAGTATTATTGTTATCACTATAAATTTTGCTATCTGATCTATATTATTTATTTTGTTAATATTATTTATTCCAATATGGGCATCAATCATTATCGGTATTATTATAATCATAATTTTTTAAATATGATTTTTTATATATGACTTTTATTATTACCATCATCATTATCATTTTATCATCGTTACCATCACTGAAAAAGATGTTTCTCAATATGTTACTGGTTCATGGTTCATGGACCTCCAGGGGATCCATGGAGGGGTTTCAGGGGGTCCGTGAGGATTAGATAAAAATTAACATTTATATCAGTTCTTTTTTTAGATTGTTTACTTTAAAGTTTAATAACCTCTCGCGTATCTTATACATGTATGAGACAATCAATTTTCAGCAAATAAAGTAGATCATACACACTGTATGCAAAGTTGTGTTTATGTTAATATTCCCAGGAAAGAAGGCCGTGACTCTAAAAAAAAAGTAAAGAAACCCTGATCTAAGGGGAACAGAAGTTCAGAAGTTGCTTATGCTGCATGGGGAATGTCCAATGAAAGGGTATCTTTGTACTTTCACAATTAAATCTGTCAACACATATGTAAAAGCCTGTATATTCTTTTTTCATGCCTACTTTTCTTGTGCTTAGTCACATGAAGCGTTGTTTATACAAAGAGCATAGGGCTTTGATGGAACAAACGTATGGCAAAATTCCTTCATATTCTTCCGTTGCTCATCTTTCACAATCGCTATTTTGATCTAGCTGTTGCGTTAGCTTCTGAAATTCTGTGATTATCCTGAGTAGCAACTTTGGCTCATCGATCAGTAATGAATTTGTCTTTTATGAAACGGTATTTTTTGTCGTTTCTTTTTATTCATCTTTATTAATTCTTTTTATTAATCTCTCTTCTTACAAGTCAAGCAACCCAGGAAGCCCGAGTTTCTGCCCCTCCGTCAACCAGTAAAACAATAACATTTTCCTTATTTTCTTCGCGTACACAGGCATTACCGGCCAGTCCTGACGATGCAGCCTTCTGACTGCACGCCTTTGTATCGCCTCAGAGATCATTTCAGCCCAGCATGCTGACAGCTCAAAATGATATTGTGTCGGCTTATTATGCTGCTGTCGGGACATTGTTTATTTTTTTAGTCCATTTGGTTTGTTGCTGTTCTCCTCATCATCACCACCTTTATTATCATTAACATATTTTTTTGTTATTATTATTATTTGTTATTCATATTATTATTATTAATCACTATCATTATTATCATAATCATCATTACTGTCACTGCTATTTTTTAGAATTATTATTATTATTATTATTATTATTATTATCATTATTATTATTATTATTATTATAAATATTGTCCTAATAATGATACTGCTAGTTATTACTATTATCATTATCAGAACCCATATCATTATCATTATTATTATTACTGTTTTATGATATGGATTATAAACAGGATTAGCTTTAAGATTAATTCCAAGGCACTAATAATATGACTATGACTATCCCCATCATTAGTGGCTATCGTCGACATAGCGGCAATCCCCCTTTCTTTCCACCTTTTGGGGTTCCTCATGGCAAGACGCCAGGCAGAAACCTGGCTTATCTCGAGCTCTTCATGGCATGTACGATCGATCTGCCCAAGCCACGACTTCCTAGGTCGTCCCACAGGCCTCCTCCACCCAGGTTTGTTTCTTGCAGAGACAGCTTGGTAGGCAGGATCATCCAGTGGGAAGCGAGCCAGGTGGCCGTATAGCCTGAGTTGGCGATCACGGATTGTGCAGGTAACAGGTCCTGTGCCACTCTCACGGTGCAGCCGTTGGTTGGACACATGGTCCCGCCAACAGTACCCCATGGTCCGTCGCAAGGACCTATTACAAAAGGCTTCAAGACGAACCTCCAAAGCAGAGGATAATATCCAGGTTTCACTACCGTAGAGCAAAACTGGTATTATCAAGGCCTTGAAGACACGAAGCTTGGTCCTTCTGCACAGGTACCGGCATATCCAAATACTCTTGTCGAGAGAGTTCAT
>NW_020869263.1:188872-201372 GCF_003789085.1 Penaeus vannamei | reverse complement strand
GCCTAGCGCGCGTCGGAAAGCTGCCAAATGTTTAAGCACTGCGCTGGATGCATATTATAGTATATATATTATATATATATATATTTAATATTATTAACATAATATTATATATGTATATATAATATACATACAACATTATTATACATATGTATGTATATATATATATATATATTTATATATATATATATTATTATTATATAATATATATTATAATTATATATATATATATGTGGTGGTGGTGTGTGCTGTGTGTGTGTGTGGGTGTGGTGTGTGTGTGTGTGTGGTGTGTGTTGATGTGTGTGTGTTGTGTGATGTATATATGTATGTATATGTATGTATATATAATATATATATATAATATTATATATATATATAATATATAATATATTAATATATAAGCACACAACACATACATACGCACACACACACAGCACTACACACACGCACACACACACACACACCAACACACCACACACACACCACTGTGTGAGTTTGCTTGTCATTTTTTTGTGTTTACTACAAGCCCATATAAAAAGCACGTCCATTTTTATCGAGGTGCTCCGCTTATGTCAAGGTTTGCGGACTATTTTGTCCAAGGTTGTGGTTGTCTTTCGGTCTATAAATTCGGGAGAATAATCATAGAAGAGAGAGGAGAGGATGGAGAGACGAGAAGAAAGAGAGATAGATACCACAATAGAAAGAGAGGAAAGATAGAATAGATAAAGAAGAGAGAGTAGATATACAGATAGAGAAATTAATCTGATAGATAGATAGATGGAGAGCAGAGAGAAGGGAGAGAAGATAGATAAATAGATAGATAATAGATAATAATAGATAGAGAGAGAGAGAGAGAAGAGGAGAGAAGAGAGAGAGAGAGATGAGAAAAGAGACATCGAGAGAGACAGAGGAACTGAGAGAGAGAGAGAGAAAGAAGAAGAGGAGATAGATAGAAAGAATAATAGATAATATATATAGATAGGATGAAAACGAGGGAAAGTTGAAGAGAAAAGAGGGAAGAGAGAATCTTCTGGGGACGAGAATGAGAGGAAAGATAAAAATAAATAGATAATAGATATAGACAGATAGATAGATAATATATAGAAGAGATAGTAAGAATTGAGAGAGAAGTGAGAGACAGACAGAAGACAAACAAACACGGAGAAAGAGATGAGTTAGATAGAATAATAGAGAGAGAGAGAGACCACGAGGAGGGACGAGAGGAGAGACGGGAGATAGGACAGAGAGAGAGAGGAGAGATGAGAGAGAGAGAGAGAGGGAGAAGAGAGAGAGAGAGATGAGAGAGACGTAGAGAGAGAGAAGAGAGGGGGAGAGAGGGGAGGAGGAGAAACACAAGAGCGCCTTAAAAATTATAATATACGGTTTCTGCACAACTTTATTTTTTTAAAACCGGGCCTTGCCTAATCTTGCGCCTGCACAATGCTTTTATGATGCCCTGCAGCAGATTATCAATATATATATATATATATATATATTATTTCCTCTTTCTTTCCTCTTTACTCGCATTATATCTTATCATTTTTCAATTGTAGTTTTGGCTTTCATCTGGTGCTATTTATATACTGCGTTTTATATATTTATAATATATATTTTTTATTTTCGTTTTTTTTTATTTAATCGTATTGAATTTTTCTATTTGTCTACCTTGAGCATACTAAAACGAACGTCCCTTTTGTATGTGGAATCTTAACTCTTTTTTTAATTTCGTTTTTTTTTTTTTCATATATTATTATTTTTTTTTATTTTAATTTTTTTTTGGTGTTTGTAATCATTCTTTTTAATTTCCCTTCTTTCTAACTGACCGTATGTTATTTTTGATTTTATTCTTGCTCTGTTGTATTTTTTTCTATTTTCTTATTTTTGTTACGTGCCTTTATCTTATGGAATATATATTTTCCTTAATCTATTCACTTTTATTTCTTCTTTATCTTTGTATCACTTTTTATTACATGAAGTTTCATAACACGTAGGCCAATTTTCCCAATTCACATTTTTTTTCTATGCTTTGGCTTAATGATTCTTTTCCGCATAAGGCTTGTGAGACGAGAGAGAGAGAGAAGGAGCGAGAGAGAGGACGAACCGAGAGAGAGAGAATGAAAGAGAAGAGAGAGAGTAGGAGAAGAGGGCGAGAAGAGAGAAGAGAAGAGAGAGAGAGAGAAGAGAAGAGGGAGTGAGAGAGAGAGGGGAGATGGAGATGAGGGACAGACGAGAGAGAGAGAGAGAGAGAGCGAGAGAGAGTGAGTGATGAGAAGAAGAGAGAAGAGAGAGGAGACGATGAGAGAGACGAGAGAGGAGATGAGAGAGAGAGGAGAAAGAGAGAGAGAGAGAGAGGAGAGACAGACAGAAGACAGAGAGGGAGAATGAGGAGAAGGAGAAAGACCAAGGAGAGACGAGATGAGAGAAGACGAGGAGAGACGGAACAGAGGAGAGAAGAGAGAAGATGAGAGAGACGAGAAGAGAGAGATGAGAGAGCAGAGAGAGAGACGGGATCGAAGGGAGAAGAGAGAAGATACAGAGACAGAGAAGATGAAGAGAGGGACGAGACCGAATGAGGACGGAGGGAGAGAAGAGGAGGGAGGTGGGCGCCGGAAGGGGCGTGAAAGGGGGAAAGGAAGGGGTAAAGGGACGTGAAGGAGCGGAGAGACAGGAGGGAGTGTGAAGGCAGGGAGAACTGGGAAGGAGGGAAGGTGAGAACGGATGGAAGGATAAGAGAGGGGAAGAAGGAGGAAGGAGGGAGAATACGGGGATGCGAAGAGGGAAAGGCAGAGTAGGCGGATGAGGAGGGACAGGTACAGTGGACGGAAAGGGGCAGGAGGGGAAAAGTGAGGAGGAAAGAAAAGGGAGGAAATAGAAGACCAGGAAAGGGACAAGAGAGAGAGGAAAGAGGGGAGGGGGAGGGGAAGGAGGTGAAATTTTGGGGAAAGGGGCGCAAGGATAATAGATAGTAGACAGAAAGATAGAGCAGAGAAGTGAGAGAAGAGATAGAAGAGAGATCAGGAGAGAGAGGAGAATGAAGAAAAAGAGAGAGAGACAATGAGAGATGATGATGAGAGAGAGAGAAAGCAGACGTGACGATAAGAGAGAAGAGAGAATGAAGAAGAGGAAGGAGAGAGAGATGGAGAGAGAGAGAGAGAGAAGGAGAGAGAGAGAGAGAGAGAGAGAGGAAAGAGAAAAAGAAACAAGAAAAAAAGGGAAAAAGAAAAGAAAAAGAAAAGAAAAAAGGAAAGGAGAAAGAGAGTGAGGAGTTACAAAGATTTACAAGGAATTGGTTTTTAATCCATTTATTAACATATGGATATCCTTGATTGTGACAGTGCTGTCTGTTTTATTGTTGCTTCTAAATCTCCTCCCTGTGTACGAGTAGCAATGCTGAGACAAGCAAGTTACTGTTGCCAAACCACACAACACACACACCACACACAAATACACATACACATACACATACACACACCACACGCACAACACCACCACACACACATACACACACACACATACACACTACACATACCATAACACTCAGACTCACACACACACATAACACACACACACACACACACACACATACACACACACACACACACACGCACACACACACAAACACAACACACAGACACACACACACGCACACACACATCACCCCACACACACAGACACCCACACACACACACACCACACACACGCACACACACACCACAGACAGCACCGACACACCAGGACCCACAGACACACACACACCAACACACACCACACACAGCACAACAGACAACACAACACATACACACCACACACACAACACACACACACAGGGAGGAGAGAGAGGGACAGACAGACAGACGACAGAGAGAGGAGAGAGAGAGAGCAGAGAGAGAGAGAGAGAGAGATGAGAGAGAGACGAGAGAGAGAGAGAGAGAGAGAGAGAGAGAGAGAGAAGAGGAGAGAAAAGAGAGAGAAGGAGGAGAGAGAGAGAGAGAAAGAGAGAGAGAGAGACGAGAAGAAGAGAGAAAGAGAGAGAGAGAGAGAGAAATAGAGAAGATTAGATAGATAGACAGATAGTAATAGTAGATGCATAGACGGAGAGAAGAGAGAGAGAAGGAGAGAGAGGAGAGAGAAGAGAGAGAGATAGAGGAGGGAGGAGAGAGAGAGAGAGAACAATTAAAAAGTTTAAAATCCCGGAAGGAAAATATTCAAGAGGAAAAGAGAGGGGGAGGCACTTGTAGTATATGATAATGGTGTATGAGAGTATATTAGCTAGGAAAAGTATATATATATATACTATATATAAGTATAGTATAGTAGGTAGTAATAAGAGTGAGTAATATGCGTGTGTAGATGTGTGTGTGTGTGTAGTGTTGCCTGAAAGGTCATGTGTGTGGTGGTGTGTGTGTGTGTGTGGGCTGGGAGGGGTGGGGGGGTCCGTGTGTGTGGTGTGTGTGTGTGTGTGTGTTGTGTGGTGTGGTTAATGTGTTGGTGGTGTTGTGATGTGTGTGTGTGTGTGATATGTGATGTGTGGGTGTGTGTGTGTGTGTGTGTGTGTGTGGTGTTGTTTGTGGTGGTGGCGTGACAGGGAAAATATAATATATATAAAATTATTAGTACGACTAGGTATATAAATAGATGTATTATACAGTGAGGTATAGTGGTACAGTATATATTAAAATATGTATATACATTAGCAGTGAAATATTATAGTGGTAGATAGTAGGGGTAGTGAGAAATAAGTAGAGCTATAGGTATGATGTATATATGAGGTGGGAGGGTGGAGTGAGGGTAGATAGGTATAGGGGGGGTATAGGTATCAGCTATAGATATGGTATGTGTGGATAGAAATAATAACAGTATTTGTCAGTGTATTAGAGTATGTATATGTATGTATAGCCGTGAGGGGATAGTACGTATGAGTAGTTAGGGTAGAGGGATATATGATAGTAGGTAGGTAGATAGGAAGTGTAGTACAAAATGGGAGTGGTATATTAGTATATATATGTATCGTACTGTGTGTGAGTTTGGTATATGAATATAATTCATAGTATATAGATAGTGGTGTGTGGCGGGGTGTATCTATAGTATAGGGTAGGTGAGTAGGAATAGTAGGTATATATAGTATATAGTGAATAGGGGTGATATAGGGGGTGATATGTGTGTGTTGTGTGTGTGGTGTGGGGGGCGGAGACGGGGGGCTGGGGATGTGGGTGGTTGGTGGGTGTGTGTGTGGGTATGGTTTATGTGAACAGTATATTCGTTAAAGTAGGATGATGGGGGGTAGGAAGGGTGGGCGGAGGTATAGGGGTAGTAGGGGGTGAGTATAGGATGACTGAGTGACGTAGTATAAGTGGATATATATATCTATATGTGGCTGTGTGTGTGTGTGTGTGGTGTGTGTGAGGGGGGAAGGCGAGGGGGGGAGGAGGGGGGGGTGGCGGGCCGCGGGTGGGGGCGGGGGGGGGGGGGTGGCGGACAGGTGAATGGGGGAGGGTGGTGTGTGTGTGGTCATGGTAGATAGGTAAGTGATAAGTAGTATTATATGAGTATAGTTAGGTACGTAGGGTATAGGAATATATAGGATAAGGGGGTAGGGAAAAGAGGTAGTATAGAGGCTAGTGGGTATATGTCGATCGAGGTTCCGAGTCATTCTGATGGGGCGGTCTGAGCGAGCTCGAACCCCGGGGGGGGGGGGGGGGCGCGAGTAGCCGTGCATCCCACCCTTCGCTGGAAATGTGCGCACCTACGAGGATTGCCCTCATGGCTAGGACGCCGAGGCGGACTCGGGCCCATTCCTCTGTTTCTGTCACGCAGGTTTGCGTCGATCTGGCGCCAAAGCCATGAGCTTGCCCGTCGTCGGTGCCAAGAGTGGCCTCAAATCCAGCGCAGGGTTGGTCGTCGGAATAGAGGACGACCTGGGCAAAAAGGGCAGGATCATTCCTGAGGAAAGCGGAGCGCAGGTGAGCGCAGGGATATAGCCTGAGTGGGCGATCACGGCGGGAGAATTGTGTGCAGAGAAGCAGGGGCGTGTGCGCGTCCACGGCGGGTGCAACCGGTGTTATAAGACAGCATGGTCCGCCAAACAGATACCCCATTTGATTGCGCAAGGAAATCAACTATTGCAAAAGATGCAAACTGTCAAGCGAGCCTCCAGCGCACAGGCCACAATGTCCAGGTTTCGCTACCGTCTATAGGCAAAAACTGGCATTATTCAGGCCTTGAAAACCGAAGCTTGGTCCCTTCTGCACAGGTTACCGACATCTCCAAATACTCTTGTTGAGAGTTCATGACCCCTGCTGCCAGGCCAATCCGTCTGCTGACTTCATGGTCTGACAGCCCAGAGTTATGAACTACACTACCAAGGTATGTAAAGCTCTCTGTGACTTCAATGTCCTCGCCGCAAGCACGTATCGACTGAACAGGTTCTCCTATCAAGTCCCCAAATTCCTGGACCTTGGTCTTGGTCCAGGAGACCTCTAGACCCAGGGGCTTTGCTTCATTGCTAAATGCATCGAGAGCCGCCACTAGGGTTCCAAAGACTCAGATAGAATGGCAACGTCATCAGCAAAGTCAAGGTCTGTAACCTTGATATTGCCCAGCGTTGCCCCACAATGACTTTTGAACAGTAGCTCTGCCCAGTATCCAGTCCATGCAAGTGTTGAAAAGAGTTGTGCAAGGACACAGCCTTGCCTCACTCCTGAACTAACAGGAAAGAAAGCTCGACAGGCCCCCACCACACTTTACAGCACTTTCAGTACCAGTATACAGGCTTGCTATTAGTCCAATAATCCTTGTTGGTATTCCTCTCAGCCTCAGGATCTCCCAAAGTGACTTCCCGATGCACCGTATCGAACGCCTTCTTGAGGTCGATGTAGGCTGCAAGCAGCCCACGCCCGAATTCACGACGGCGCTCTACAATGACTCGAAGCGCGAGATACGGTCTATTGTGGACTTACCAGGAGTGAATCCGGATTGCTCCAGTCTCTGGTGCCTCAGTAGATGGTCTCTGATACGTCTCAGAAGGATGTGGCGAGAACCTTGCCTGGTATACTGAGCAGTGTGATGCCTCGGTGATTGCTGCAGTCCCACCGGTCCCCCTTCCCCTTCCAGAGAGGGATGACCACACCCTCAACAGGTCAGGAGGAACGGAACCGGACTGCCAGATGGCAGCCAGGACAGCATGTAACCCCCGTGCCATAGGTTCACCACCAGCCTTTAACAGTTCAGCTGGTATGCGCAGATACCAGCTGCTTTACCACTCTCAGCTTGGAAATCGCCCCCCTAACTTCAGTTAGGGAGGAGGGTCCTCACTGATAGGTGGATCTGCAGCGGATCTCGACACTACCCGCATCCAAGTTAACTGTTGGTGGGTCAACCTGGTACAGCTGCTCAAAATACTCAGCCCAACGTCCCCGCACCGCAACAGGATCTGAAACGATCTGACCACTTACTGAGGCGAACTGCTGTCACCTGTGAAGAGGCTTGGAGTTCAGCTTTCTCAGGGCTTGGTATGCAGGACGAAGGTCATTTACTAAGAAATGGCCTTCTACCTCCTCTGCAAGACTCCTAATAAACTGTTCCTTGTCCCTTCTTAACAGGGACCGAGTTCTGCGCACATGAGAACGGTGCAATTCCCGATCCCCTGTCAGACGAGCCGCACGACATGCATCTGTGGCTTCCAGTGTCTCCCGCGAGATGGAATTCTGTACTGCTCTCGGGTACACCAATCGTATCTTGAGCTGCATCAAGCGTTTCACGCTTAAAGGTATCCCACAGAAGAACAGGGTCTGTCAGACTGCCAAGCACTGCGAAACGATCAGAGATTGCCTCAGCAAACCCGCGGGCACACTCCCCCTCCCTCAGCCTGTCCAAATGAAACACCCTAGGGTGATCATTTGACCGCTGGGGGTTTTGAAGTGGACTCGGAGGGTAGCCACAACCAATCTATGGTCAGTACCACAGAACTCAGCACTCCTGTACACCCTGCAATTTTGAAGGATCCTCCAACGAGTGCTAACAAGTATGTGGTCGATCTCCTTGGCTGCGTTACCCGCATCACTGTACCATGTCCAGCGATGAGGGTCTGGGCGCTGGTACCAGGAGCCAGAAATCCTCAATTTCTGGACCTAGCAAAGTCCCGGAAAAGGAGGCTATTTTCGCTACCGGCATCAGCTCCTGAACCATGGGGACCGACAGACATCTCATAGCCAGCTCGATCACAGCCAGATACCGCATTGAAGTCGCCCAGAACAATGCGAATATCTCGTCGGGACATCTGTCTGCCACAGATGTAAGTTTGCGTAGAACATCTCTTTCACGTCAAGTTTACAAACATCGGTAGGAGCGTACACAGCAATAAGAGACATGAAGCCAAAAGAAAGCTTCAATCTCAATACCATTATACGCTCATCAACAGGAGTAACCTCTACTACCGAGGGCTGGAGTCTGCTGGAGACGGCAATGGCTACTCCCTGGAGATGGTGGCCATCGCTGCGGCCCGACCAGTAATAGGTGTAGCCACCTACACAGGTTGGCCGCTGCCAGGCCTCCTCACCTCCGAGAGAGCAGCCACCTCAACTCTCAGCCTCCCCAGTTCCCTCGACAGTAGAGGCAACCGATCATCCTGACGCAAAGAACGGACGTTCCAAGCCCCCACCCTGACTTCCCGCTGAGGTTCAGCCTCTGGCAGTCACTCCGGGTGGATGCCACCTCTGCCACCCCCACCGACGTTGCCCCATATAAAAGGGGGGGCGGCTGCGTGCCCCATCATCCACCTGTGGGTTCCCGAGGGCTTTCCCCACAAGCTTCACTCTGGCTGGCGGCCACCAGAGTGCAGGCGAGACGGGTAGTCCCCGTTCCCAGCCTGCGCTCCAGCAGTCGCCCTCCCAGCAGGGCCCACAGTCCGCCTCACTTGCTGGGTGGGAGGGGCTTTTCCCCTCCTCCCAGCCTCTCCATTTATATGTTTTACTGCCGATTGGTTTATATCTGGGGGGAGGAGGACTGGCAAGGCCCACCTCCCCCGAGCCTCCCATTTACCCCAGGGGGCTAGGGGGCAGGAGTTGGTACAGGGCCAGGGCGTGTCCACACGCCGGTGGGCCATGGCCCTGAACCTCTGGGGCCCCCTGCTGCTCCGAGATCCCCCTCAGTTTAGCCTGGAACCGCAAGGTACCAGTTTCCATGGGTGGCCACGAGGAGGCACTGCAGGGAGTCTCGATGATGGAGAGGCTATGCACTGGCAGGGGGAGGCTTATGCAGAGCTGCTCCCTTTTTCGCACGGGGCTAGCCAGCGGTGGCAGCTGTAAGCAAGAAGGCATGCAGAAGCTCTTAACACTAACTAGACTACCACTCCATCGCTTCACACCACCCTGCGCATGAAGCACCCACCCATATATATATATATATATATATATATATATATATATATATATATATATATATATATATATATGACATATAATACATATAAATATATATATGTATGTGTATATATATATATAGATTTCTGTATGATGGGCATGCGTGTGCTTATGTATAACGTAGGAATATGTATCCATATCTATATGCATAGGAACTTATCGTCAAACAGGTACAAGATAGAATTAGTTGAACTAACAAAGACCATAAATAAAAAGAAGAGGGAAAGATGTACAGAAACTCAATACTCAAATAATAAGTGAAGCAGTGATTTCAGGTACCAGCATGAAAGCAACTGAAAGGAGATTAGGAATAGGGAGAAATCAAATGTATAATAAAGAACCAGACAGAAATAACATATAACAAAAATGAAATCATAATAGTAGAAGCCTTTTACAACTCAAAAGAACAGCCACAGATAGAAACAAACATGGTAAATAAAGACGTACCTAATATCGCAAATGCTATGGAAGGCTGTGAAAGAGTAGAGGGGATTGGGCATGGTTTGCGATCACGCATTCCCTTTAAATATAGTGGGCATAGGGACATGCATTTTCGGGGTGGTCTAAATGGCATTTTGAGCGTGATATATACAAAGATGGGACAGCAACCATCAAGCTCCACACGGAAACCGATTTAATACCAATTAAAAAGGCGTTAGACTGGGCGACACTATCTTACATAACTGTTTACAGCCTGCCTCAGAGAAATATTCAAGAAACTAGAATGGGAAGGAAAAGGTATCAAAACAGGAGATGAATAGCTAAACAATCTAAGATGATATTGTTCTCCGTAGTGAATCAGTAAATGAAATGCAGCAGCTAATAGGCGATCTGAATACAGAAAGTATAAAAGTCGGATGAACAAATGCACGTACAAAAGGAAGCGCTAGAGGTAATAGAAAAGTATATATATCTAGGGCAACTCATACAGACAAACACATCAAGCGAAGAGGATATAAAGCGAAGAATCAGTCTATGCTGGAGCGCCTTCTGCAGACACAATAGCATACTAGGAGGCTTTTTGCCAGTATGTTTAAAAAGGAAAGTCTTTAGCCAATGCGTCCTCCCATTGTTGTCTATGGATCAGAAACAAGGTGGAAAGGTCGATGCTGGGAATTAGCATAAGAGATCGGATGAAGGCGACGTGGATCGGGGAACACACGAAAGTGGAAGAAACAAGATATGGCAATGGGTAGGTCATGTATGTCGGAGACAAGACGGCAGATGGACAAAGAAAGTAACAGACTGGATTATAGATAACATAAAGAGGCCAAGGGCCAGACCAATGACAAGATGCCGTGACAAAATAACGAAATTTGGCTGCCAAGACTGGAAGCAAAAACGACTAGACAGGTAAAGTTGGAGAAGATTAGAAGAGGCCTATGTCCTGCAGTTGATGAGGATGATGATGATATATATATATATATATATATATATATATATATATATATATATATATATATATATATATATATATATATATATATAATATATATATATATATATATATATATATATATCATCTGTATGGGTGGGTGCTTCACATGCAGGGTAGTATGAAGCAATGGTGTGGTAGTCTAGATAGTGTTAAGAGCTTTGCATGCCTTCTCGCTTACAGCTGCCACCGCTGGTTAGCCTAGTGCGAAAAAGGGAGCAGCACTGCATAAGCCTCCCCCGCCAGTTCATAGCTTCTCCATCATCGAGACTCCTTGTAGTGCCTCCTCGTGGCCTCTCATGGTAACTGGGTACCTTGCGGTTCCAGGCCAAACTCAGGGGGATCTCGGAGCAGCAGGAGGCCCCAGAGGTTCAGGGTCATGGCCCATCGGCGTGTGGACACGCCCTGGCCCTTTAGCAACTCCTGCCCTTAGGCTCCCTGGGGTTAATGGGAGGCTCGGGGGAGGTGGACCTTGCCAGTCCTCCTCCCCCCAGATAAAAAAAAACAAAAAAACACTTGCAGTGTTTTATATGTTTGGAAATGCTGGTAGGAGGGAACTGCTCCTCCCACCCAGCAAGAGAGGCGGGCTGTGGATCCCACTGGGAGGGCGACTTCCGGAACGCAGGACGGGAGCAGGAGCTACTCGTCCCGGTAGACGCCAGCCTGGAGTGAAGCTTATGGGGGAAAGCCTTCGGGAGTCCTGTAGGTGGATGACGGGTTCCACAGCCTGCCGTCCCCTTATATGTGGAGCAACGTCGGCGGGGGTAGCAGAGGTGGCGCCCACCTGGAGCGACTGCCCGAGGCTAAACCTCAGGCGGGGAGTCAGGGTGGGGGCTTGGAACATCCGTTCTTTGCGTCAGGATGATCGGTTGCCTTTGCTGTCGAGTGAACTGGGGAAGCTCAGAGTGGAGGTGGCTGCTCTCTCGGAGGTGAGAAGACCTGGCAGTGGAATGATCAGTGTAGGTGGCTACACCTACTACTGGTCAAGCTGCAGTGATGGTCACCATCTCCAGGGAGTAGCCATTGCCATCCCCAGCAGACTCCAGCCCTTGGTAGTAGAGATTACTCCAATCGATGAGCGTATAATGGTAATGAGACTGAAGCTGGGTGACTACAATGCGGTACCTGGCTGTGATCGAGCTGGCTATGAGATGTCTGTCGTCCCATGGTTCGAGCTGATACGGAAGCGAGAAGCCTCCTTTTCCGGGACTTTGCAAAGTCCCAGAAATTGAGGATTTCTGGCTCCTGGTACCAGCGCCCAGACCCACATCGCTGGACATGGTACAGTGATGCAGGAAATGCAACCAAGGAGATCGACCAACATACTCGTTAACACTCGTTGAGATCCTCCAGAATTGTAGGTGTATAGGAGTGCTGAGTTCTGTGGTACTGACCATAGATTGGTTGTGGCTACCCTCCTAGTCCATTTCAAAACCCCACAGCGGTGTTCATTTGACAGGCTGAGGGAGGGGGAATATGCCCGGGGTTTGTTGAGCAGTCTCTGGTCGTTTTCACAGCGCTCGAAAAATCTGATGGACTCGATGTACTTCTGTGGGACACCGTTCTAAGCCGTTAAACGCTTGTATGCAGCTTACAAGAGAAACGAATGGTGAACGCACGTGTGGTGTGTAGGTGTTGTGTGTGGTGGTTAA
>NW_020869263.1:153085-165585 GCF_003789085.1 Penaeus vannamei | reverse complement strand
TAGTATAATAAGAAATATTAAACTATGTGTATATTGTTATATATATATATATATATATAATATATATATATATATATATATAATATATAATATATATATATATATATATATATATATGTAGAAAAGGTATGAATGAGACTGGATCAATACAAGAGATGTATTTGACCGGTTTCGATTACGTCTTCATCAGAAATACATACATAACAGAAAATACATTGCATATATATACTACATGGGAGCTGGTAAATCACCTGGACTGTGACCTCGCACTCGTTACGCGCATAATTGCAGCTGCGACCTTGGATACTTTAAACCTGCCTGATGCGGTGTTCATATTCTTTTCTGTCGCGATGTATGCTGCTTCCATGACCTTCCTTTTATTTTACTCAATCCTTCATGGATTACTTCGGCTTCCTTCCAGTTCGGTAGATGTCCAGCTTCATCTGCATGAACTACTATGGCATTGGAAGTCCTGTGGTGACGGACGTCGGCTCGATGTTCGATGATCCTGGTGTTGAAGCCTCGTCCCGTTTCACCAAAATAAGCCTTATCGCAACCGTTGCAGGGTATGCGATATACTGCACTGTTGGGGTTACTTTTCAACTGCTTCTTGTCTCGTATCATATCGTGTATCTTTTCCCCGGATGTGCGGGCGATTTTCACTGTTTTTCCAATTTGCTGATCGCCTGGGAAACGTTACATGGAGGCAGTATGAGGATGTCAGAGGATGTCACTGGGGTTGATTTTGCAAGTATGTTCTCCGCCTTGTTCCTGAGGTTTAGCAGGAGACCTTTTGGGTACTTATGTTGCATAAAAGAATTAAATACATATGAAACCTCAGTCTCAAGAAACTCAGGGCTGCAGATCCTCAGTGCCCGGAGAAAGAAGCCAATTACAACCCCAGATTTTGTTTTACTGCTGTGGGCGGAGTAATAATGGATATAATCGTCTTTTTTCGTAGGCTTTCTATATACAGAGAAACGTAGGCCGTCGTCATCCCGATGGATCAGTGTCCAGGAAAGGTAACTTCTGATCCACTTCCTCCTCCACGGTGAACTGGATTTTCTCGTGGACGGAGTTCAGTCTCGTCAACATACGGTGTAAACACGACCTTCTGGGGACGATGACGAGGACATCATCTACGTAACGGAGCCACGTTGAATGCCTGCCGATTATATCCTTGTAGTGGTCCCTTTCTAATGTCTCCATGAAGAGGCAGGCCAGGACCGCGCTCAGAGGGGAGCCCATGGCAAGACCGCTGATTTGCTGGTACTCTTCCCCTGCGAACTCGAAGAATCCGAAGTCCACACACAACTGCACGAGGCTTATGAAGTATTGCTTATGCAGCGGAAGTTCGTCATCTGTCATGGAACCTGTTACCCTCTCGACTGCCTGGATTGCTCCACCTGTATTCACACACATATGCGCATATAAATACATATGCTTATAATCCAATGTGAAACTGTCTGAGTCTATTCTCAAATGACTTAAGACTCTTGCGACCCTGTCTTACATTTGAGACAGTTGAGACAAAAGTTGAGAATATGCTTTGCTTCATCAAAGGTCATGTTCACATTTTTATCAATATTTGTTTTTGGTTTTATTTTTCAAATGTAATGATTGATTTGCGTGTTTTGTGCCAGAACAATAGAGTATTTCGCCAAAGAAAACACATGTTTGCAAACATTTATATGTATTAATAATTACTAAATAAGCGTTGATCAACAATGTAGACAAACGACCAACCTGTTTTTTCCTCAGACACTTGGATTTTAGTCTCAACTGTCAGAGAACTTTCGTGGATACCAGCCCTGGCTTTTATCTGTGCAGCTGCCATAGAGTGGTAAGTGCTGTGGTGTTGGACCTGTGCCTTGAAGTTTTCTATGTCACTTACATCGTTTTTCGGCCCTGATGTACACGTCTTCAGTTTCAGATGTCCTATTGCTGGTGGCATCTGACATGGAGTCTGACAACTCCATGTTGTAGAATTCTTTGATTGAGGGATCATCATCTTCAAAGTGTTTTAGGAGGTTAGCAAAGGGCCTGTTAGGATGTGGAGAGCCTTTGTTAGTTCTGCCTACTTCGACACTGCCTGTAAGGGCTGGTTTAAGGTTGTGGCAAGGAGGGGAGTCTCGCTTTGAGTTGGTTTGCATGGTTCTAGCTTCCTCCCCTTCAGGGTTGTGACAATCTGGGTCGTTGCTATCATGGCGACCCTGTCTTCTCCATCTCCTCACTGGACCTCCGCAAAGCTCTTGCTACTGCAGTAACTACAGCAATCAACAGGTGACATATTCTCAAGAGAAGTTTGTCGTTTGTTGGGAGAAGAAATTGCACTTATTTTTTCTCAACTGCTGCAAGGGCCGGAAACTTTTGATTGGAGGACACAGCTGGGGAGATGCCTCCTTCCTCTTAGGGTGTCTGGGAGTCCTTTCCCTTTTGTTATGTCCTCAGATGTTGGTTCCTGGAACAGCAGGACCAAAGTAATTTCGGACCGCCCCTTCGCCTAGGTTCATGGCTTTAGTTGTGGGGGCAGCCGATTTGGCTGGTGCAGCGTGTACTTCCATTTCAGTCTGGGAGTGATGTCTGGGGGGAAGTCAGAGGTCGCCCTCTTTTGGGTGCATGCCTGGGGAGGCCAGCCCTCGAGTCCATCTGATGGTTTCTCATTTTTGTCCATTCTGACAGCAGCCCTGATAGATTTATTCTATGCTTTTTTTTTCATGCCGTTAGGAGGCTTGTAAGGCTTCACAGTGACTGCCGTGGTCTATTCATTGCAAAATTCATTTAGGTCAGATCGTTTTTTTTTTTTTTTTTTTTTCGCTATATGTTATAGCACTTCCTTCAGACTCTCGCGCCGCCACCCACCACGGCATCCAACAAGGGGAAGCTGTGTGTTAGAGCACATTCTGTAACAGCTTAAGGGTTGGCGAGAGGGTAAATGCAGCCACTGACTATTTGGAATGATGCTCATGGGACCTATATGAGGCCAACAACTCAGTGCCTGCTTGGCCCTAGCCTCTCAAGGGAGACCAACCGATTCACTTGACTGGGCTAGGATCAAGCCACACTTCTTACTGGAATAAGGGACCAAAGAGGCGTATACTCATGGCATCACTCAACCTCCTGTCACCACAGTCCACAAGGATGCCATGCATGGTAAACATAGGTAGAGACTAGGGGGTCTCACCAACAGAATAAGCATCATTGGTGTGAACCATTCCCTCAACCCTTCCCAGGGAACCAGTCAGCGGGGGAGGCTGTCTCAATAGAAGGAGAGGGGCAATCTAAAGCTTGAGGTCCTGTAACAGAGAGAGGTGAGTGGATATCACTTCATTATCAGCAATTTCTTTGGACACATCTCACAAGATGCCAGCTCTTGCAAAGACCTGAGGAGGGAGCTCAAGGTCCTTTAACTATTGCTCCCTTCCCAGGGAGCCAGTCAGTGGGGAAGGCCATCTCAATGGGAGGGAGAGGGAAACTCACAGATCGGCTCACCTGAGAGAGGCTCATGGTTTAGTAAATGAAGGGATGCCACCTCTGTGTCGGCAAATTCTTCTGGAAAGCCACCTCGCAACACCAGCTTTATAGAACGCCGTGGGGAAACACTAAAGCGATAGTGCAAAGCCCAGGTCGTCTGTTGTGGAAAAGTAAAAATATTTCTAGCAGCCATCCGCAACAAACCCTAGAACCCACAGAGCCCTCACTAGGGAGACTCAATGGGGAGGACACCTCACTGCAAGGGAGAAGGGAGAGCCTAAATTTGGCCCACATGAGAGAGTTGAAGGTCTTGAGACGTGACCCACTAACTGTTTCTGCTTGCACTGCTCGCCTGTAACTGGCCCCCATACCATGCCTGGGCACATTAGTACTATGAAGCATACCCGAGCCCATGCGGCAGTGTTAGGTCACCCGTGATAGGCTCTCACACTTCGTGAGTAATGAGGATGCCACGCTTTAACACCAACGGGATTTTTAAAAGGGGCATCGTTTAAAAATTCAGCAATGTCCTATGACCTTGACTTGTGTGCTTCCTTGCTGAAAAAGAAAATTTGTGAGATGAAACAGGATATCAAAATAATATAAAATACAGGAGAATGGAAAAATACCACAGGTAACTACGGAAAGGTATGGAGGGAAGGATGAAAACAGAGCATTGCGAGAAGCAAACAATGTGAAAGACAAAATAAAGAATGACCAAGAAAAGCAAGAGTCAGGCAAATAAATAAAAAAATGAAAGAAAAGGAAAATTTTCTCTGAGATATTAAGGCAAAACAAAGAAAAACAAGTAGCTCTGACAGAGTTAATAACATTAGACGATGTGGCTGAAGGCCGTTAAGCTTACCGGGAAACACAGAGGAGATAAGAAAGTAGACATTTAGAGTAATGTTAGAGAAAAAGGTAACGATGAAAGATATGACTAGTTTACAACCAGAAGAAACGATTGTAGTAGAAAGTGTTTTTAGAGAAGGCTAATATCTAAATTAAAAAACAAAAAGGCAGCCAATAGGGAAAGACTCGAAACTCAAAGAAACAGAGAAACTGAAGGATGTAAGGATAGCCCCAGACTTAAGCTTCGAAATAGATAATAACAGACGAGTTTGATTATTCAACTAAAAGGAAACAAGATAAATAATGTGGTTGAAAAGCACTGGTGTAACAATCCTAACCGTTGTTACTGTGCGCAACGAGCCGAGGTCCTCGTTGACGGAGTTTAAAGCTGGTTCTTATATCCTTTTTGCATGGATTGGAAATGGTAGTGTGGGAAAATTTCATGGGTTATGGGAAAATCAGTTTCTTCACTGTTACTGGAGCTCTTTATTATTTAGATTTTCTTATAATTAAGGCAGCCATTACTCACGAGGATCTAAGAAAAATCCACACAGGATAGTTTAGATACACCCCTTTATTTGATTGAATAAAATGCCACACAGGTGTGCACAACTGCAGAACTTGAATATATATTGGTAAAGATGCCGTTGTGAAAAGGGGGTGCCGATGCATCTGCTGCCGAACTCCGTGCTGAACCGTTCGCGGTCGTTCACGACTCTCTTCTGTCCATGTCTGAGTTCTCTGCTCTGTCTCTTCATCTGTTCTGTAGACCTCTGCTCCCGCCAAGAATCCCCCGACCTTGCCGCGCTGTGCCTGAGGCGGTCACGAATTCCAGGGGAACCATCGTTTAGAGGTCACCGGGATAGTGGAAGGGGTTGTTTTCCAGGTCTACACTGTGTGAAGCTGCATAATTATATTTAGTCTTGCTACATCCCTCACCAGGCCTGAGTAGGGAGTGCAGTCTCGCCCTGACGTCATACATATAGGTCGCTGCAATCCATGTGTGGCCCATCATCAAAGTCTGTCCTTGGGTGAGGATGTTCCAAGCTTCATGGGTGAATAAAATCATAGCGCCGATGTGTCGTCAGGACGTAACGAGCACCCGTAGGGTCCCCGCAGGTGTCCATTCTCCAGGAACAAGTGGGGGTGCTGTGGCGAGTTGGCCTCTGGGTAGCTTCACATCCAGTCACAGAACTGAATCTTAGGAAAGGGCTCGGCTGGATCAGGCACTGAATTGGTAGCGAAATAGATAAGAAAAGTTCTGAGTTACCGAATGCAGTTTACCAGAGTATATTTTCAACATATCTCTTACATGTGAAAATAATGAAATATAATCAATAAAACTTAGAACTAGAGGCATAAATCATAAGACACATGAAATGTTAAAACATGAAAATAAATGCAGATAAAATATGTGCATTGAAAGATCCCGAACTGGCAAAATGTACACCAGTAAAATACAAACCAGGGATGGGCAATGGCTAAAATAAAAGTTAAATACAACATACAAAAGTTTATTAAACACTTGGGCTCCTTGAGAACGATAAAAACGATACACATAAAACAAAGCAATATCAATATGGCCGACATCGACGCCGAAACTGACTCCCCACAGGAATCGGGAACCAACGCTGAAACTGACTCCCCACAGGGATCGTGAACCAACGCCTAAAATAACTCCCCTCAGAACACAACGACGAAAAGACTCAGACACCACGGGTAGCAGTGGACATGGTCCAAGGGCTCTGCTACGGCTCATGGGGAAGGACTGCACCGAGTGTGATAGCTGCTGCATCGCCAGGATCGTCAGGAAGAGGGTCTCGCTGGAGGCGATTGGCAAACTCTAGTTCACTAGGTGGGTATGGTTTCATCTGGTCGATGAGAGCCTTGCAGACTGGGGTATCGGCGCCGGGAACACACAGGAGAAAAGTTACAGGGTTAATCTTGCGGGTAACACGGCCAGGCCACGCCCGCGATTCCCTCGGCTCCGTCGTAAGATAAGTGTCCCTACTTCCAGCTTGAACTTGCTTGGGCATACCTTGGCATCGTATGTGCACGCCCAATTCTCCCTCTCGCGACGCGTCGCCTCTACAGCACACTGACAAGCTACACGAAGTCGTTCAGCAATATCTGCCTCGGTGTCAAACACAGTGTCATTTGTGATACAAACCGGAAGGTAGCCATGGCGGCCAGTCAGGAGGTATAGGGGCTGCTCCCCTGTGCAGCGGTGGATGGCACTGTTAATAGTGAGACGTACCTGTGGTAGGAAAGATGGCCAGGACGAATTGTTCTCTCTACCATCCCATTCGACTGGGGACGATATGCAATGGTGACTCTAAGTCGGAATGAAAGCATAGCACAAACTCGCTGAGTGTTCCTGTGAATTCGGCTCCATTGTTAGTGATGAGTTGTCGTGGTAGGCCAAAGAGCGTTACGTAATCCCCGCGCCGCCGTTGGCATACTTGCAAGTCTGGATGTATGAACGTACCTCACGCAACATATTAGGGAAGTAAAACATATTGCGAAGGCCTGTATAGGTTCTGTAAATATCTGGGTGTGTAGCAAGGGGAGGCCAGTGTGCAAGTTTTAATGCAGCTTGCCTCAGAGATCGAGGAATCACTAGGTGGTGAATAACCTTTTCTGGGAGATGACAGATGTGATATAAGCAGCCATCTTTCAGCTCAAACTCATCAATAGGCAAAGGAATCCACCTCTTGGGTAATGACCTTTCTTCCAGCAGTAGAATAGCATCTCTCCACATTTCATCTTTCATTTGCTCGTCTCTCACTAGTGCAGGATACATGGTTGCAAGGTCTGCCACTGCAACATTTTTGGTAGTGCTTTGCGAAATTATTGTAATATCACGTGAAAGCATGTCGGGAACGTGATTCTGGGCTCCTTTCTTGTAAATAAGCTTAAAGTTATAATAACTTAGTTCTTGAGCATATCAGCTCATTTTCGGCGATTTCGTCTTTCGGTGGAACACGAAGGTAAGGGGACGATGGTCTGTGTATATGGTAAAAGGCCTGCCATATACATAAGGATCGAAAACTCTCACCCCTTCGACGACTGCTAAGGCTTCCTGATCAATGGCTGACTCTCGACATCTTTAAATCTGCGTGAGTAGGAGACTGCATAAGGAACACCATCCACAGATCGCTGCATCAGACATGCACCCAGGGCCTCCTTCGACGTGTCTGTATGAATTTCAAATTCACGTGAGAAATCGGGCTTCCTCAATATAGGATCGTGGGTCAGAATCTCCAGCCGATCGAAGGCGTCCTGCTGTTCTTTCCCCCAGATGAATTTGGCATCCTTTTTGGTGAGGCATGTCAGGGGAGAAGCAATGGCTGCAAAATGAGGTATGTGATGTCTGAAAAATCTTGCAGCACCGAGGAACCATCTTACTCCCCTCACTGTCTTAAGGGCAGGCATCTCACTGATGCTGCGTGTTCTCTCAGGATCTGGACGTATGCCGTTCTCATCGATACAGAAGCCAAGGAACTTGATGCTGGTCTTTACGAAATCTCACTTCTCCACATTCATCTTGAATCCTGCCTGTGAAAGGTGTAGAGTTTCCTCTAGAAGACAAAGGTGTTCGTCAAATGTCTTGCTGTGTATGATCACATCATCTAGATAGGCGAATGTATACTTCCCAAGGACGCTGCCAAGCACGACATTTATCGTTTTTTGAAAAGTCACAGGGGCTGTGGCTAGCCCGAAATGTAGACGGACAAACTGCAAAAGCCTCCTGCCATCTGAAAAAGCTGTTTTCGGCCGATATGCTTTCTCCTCCTTGATGCTCCAGTAGGCACTTCTTGAGTCTAAACAGGTGGAAATGCTAGTGCCTCCAAGCTCGTCGAGTAGCTCATCGATGCGTGGGAGTGGGTAAGTAATAGCCACTGTAACAGCATTCAGCCCCCTGTAGTCCACACAAAATCTAAGTGAGCCATCCTTCTTGCACACAAGCACTACAGGACTGAGCCAGGGGTTGTTTGATGGTTCTATAACACCTGCTGCCAACATCTTGTAACACTCTTAGCAAATAACAGACTTGGTAGATTCAGGAAGCATCCATTGCCGATTGACGATAGGTTACTCTTCCTGAGTCACAATCTTATGCATAATCCCTGGTACTGCTCCAATATCTTCTTTAGTACCGGTGAACAAGTGCTTGAAATGCAGCAACAGCTCCTCAGTCTTGAACCTTTGGTGCTCCTCTAAATGACGAAGAGGAAACTTCATGTTCGAGGCAGATTGTTGGTGGAAGTCACTTATAGGAAGGTTATCCAGGGCGGCTACTGCAGCTGACGGGTTCAGGTTTCCCTCTGGAAAGATGGTAAAGTCGTCACCATCGTATCCGAAGTCATCCTCCTCAAATGCGTCCGGCGTTGAATTACTTTGCACCTGAGGGTTGGTGTTATTCAAGTGCAGAGGAATGGCATCTTCACTGGGGGTGATTCCTCCGGATCTTGCAGCCGAGAAGACTTCTGCAACTTCAGTAATCACAGCAATATGAGCCCCGCTTTTTAGGTGATAAGGTTTGACTCCACTGTTAACATCCCAGACACTTAGGTTGTGGTCAGAAACTTGAAAAACAGTAGCAGGAGTTAGGAGGGAGTTAGAGGAAGCCCAGATGTCTGTGCGGCTTCAATGGAGTAGATCGTCGGTACCAACTCCGACACTTCGACATCTGTCTGAGAGGTTTGATTGGGACGCAGTCGCTGCTGACGTCCCATGGAAGGAGTCACCAGCAGTGGGAGGGACGTAGTTCTGGCCCTGCTGGCTGCTTGGAAAGGGACACTGTGATGCATACTGCCGGCAATTATAGCACCGATGTTCAGCGGTGGCAGTGGCAGGGTCAGCATTTCTTGAAGCTCGGCACTCACTCGTGTCATGGCTGCATAGCTGGTGAAAGTGGCACCATTTTCCTCTTTGCTGGTGAGGTGGAGTTCGTGGCGGTCTAGTAAAGACTTCTACAGGAGTTGCTTGAGATTGGCGAGGATAGGGTCGGTTATACAGACGTGACTGTTCGCCATCCGTCTTGTAGGAATTTCGACAGTTCCATGCCCTCTGGGCAGCCTCGATGAGGCGGCTGACACTTGCACCTTCAGAAGTGGAAAGCATTTCACCCAGCCACTGAGGCACTCCAGTCAAGAAGTGTCGTTTGACAAGTTCGTCCGGGTCACCTATTGCTTCCGGATGATCTCTCCACCCCTATATCCAGCTGCATAAAAAATCCCAAGGTGCTTGATCTGGCGTCATTTTGTGCTCTGCAAGAAGTCTGTAAAAATCGCCGCTACAACAAGTTCCCCGGAACTTAATCCGTAGACGCCCCTTGAAAGTATTCCAGTCGGTAATGTCGTCAAAGTGGCGGCTGTTCACTGTAGCTTCTGCGGTCCCTTACACGTGAGATCGAGTAGCGGATATCCTCGCTTCGTCAGTCTTGGGTCGGATCCAAGTCTCGATCTCTTGTTTCTTGCGGAGTGGCTGGTTCGCGGACACCTCCCCCCGAAATAGCGGGATGCTGCCGATCGGAATCGTGTACGAGATGATCAACGAGGTGTCGGGCGCCTGTGCTTGAGTGCTGACCGACGGAACAGCGGGTCTCTGTGAACACAGCTGCGCCCTCAGTTCCCGTTTTTCTGACCGGGGCTCACTCATCACCCGCAGGGCACGAAGCGCCTCGATCAGCTCTTTGTACATTGTCAAGGAGTGTCTGACGTCTTGTACTGCACTTTGGACGGCTGGTGACCGAGGTCGAGAAGCGGTGTTCGAGCCTGTTCTCTCGGGCGTGTGGTTACGAGACTTCTGGCTTTTCTTTGGAGGCATGTCACGGAAACGAAACCCTATAGCATCTCAGACGAACGCGGATGTCCACACAGATAAGCCTTGGCCAAGGTCACAGCGTTTAAAATCCTTCAGCACATAGATGATATATAATGATACTAAAAATAATCGCAAAATTCCACTATAAAATTCAGAAAACTTTCAGTTCGGGACAATAAAAACAAAATAAAACATAAACAGGCTAAACTGAACCACGGGTAAAACGATAAGCACACAATACAACACAACTAATAGAACGTGGAAGACATTAAGAAAAAACAAAAGCAGAAAGATGGCACGAAAACCAGATGAGAGAACTCACAAAAACTTGAGAATCCACTATAAAATCAACACTACAGTTGGGAAACTAAGCCGACGCAAAAATGAATCGAGAGAAACTAACAGCACAACAGAAAACGTACCAAGTGAGCGCAACTCATAGCACTAGAAAAACAAACGAAACACGAGGAAAAAGTCACCTTACTTACCAAAGCACGATCGACAATTAAAGTTCTTTAATCACTAAATATTATGTACAAGCGAGCGCAAAGTAGCTTTGATAAAGTAAATACTGGTAGCCAAATCGAAATGTTTCGTTTAATCCGGCTATTATCAGTCGTTAACTAAAATGAAACACTATTCATAAAATACGCTAAACTCACAAAATTCAAAGTACGCCAAGCTCACAAAATTCACACCAAACAAAAAAAGTTCGCCAAACACACGCAGGCTAATACACACGAGCCAAACAAAATTAAAAAGACTTTTGTTTGAATGAGAACGAAATGTAAAATAAACGTGAAATAACCAGATACAAAATAAACATAACGTGCAAATAGATGGAGGCGTTTGGGGTACTTCGAATCATAAAACCGACACCATTTAAAACTTAAGGTATTAGATTTATAAAATAGCTGGTTCTTATATCCTTTTTGCATGGATTGGAAATGGTAGCGTGGGAAAATTTCATGGGTTATGGGAAAATCAGTTTCTTCACTGTTACTGGATCTCTTTATTATTTAGATTTTCTTATAATTAAGGCAGCCATTGCTCACGAGGATCTAAGAAAAATCCACACAGGATAGTTTAGATACACCCCTTTAGTTGATTGAATAAAATGCCACACAGGTGTGCACAACTGCAGAACTTGAATATATATTGGTAAAGATGCCGTTGTGAAAAGGGGGTGCCGATGCATCTGCTGCCGAACTCCGTGCTGAACCGTTCGCGGTCGTTCACGACTCTCTTCTCTCCGTGTCTGTGTTCTCAGCTCTGTCTCTCCGTCTGTTCTGTCGACCTATGCTCCCGCCAAGAATCCCCAGGTCAACACTGTGTGAAGCTGCATAATTGTATTTAGTCTTGCTACACTGGTACATCACCGCCTTTCGCACAAAAGGAAACTCCCGCCGCAGTGGCAGGGGACGGCCCAGCTCCCATGCAATTGGGTAAGCCACAGCGTGCTTTGACAACAAGCAATAATTCAGACAAGGAAAGAAACAAAAAAAATATTTCATATTCTATAACATCAGGTTTACACTCGAAAACAAATTAAACAAAAGCAACATGCCTAGAGAAAAATGCAGAACAGCAGACTGTATGAAAAGACTGCGGAAGAGAAATATGTCAGAAAAGAAAACGTCACCAATTACTCAAATGGCGTTATATTACATATCAAGACTGCAAAGGTCTAGGTATTACAACAACGGGCGACTATATTTCCCCTTCATCAACTGGAAACTAAAGAAAATAAACAGGAATAAATGCTACTAGAGATGAGAAAGGACATACACATGCTTCTAGATTTTGAGGAGTTCTGCCTTAACCAAATTATCAAAATTCCAACGAGAGAGAATAGCATCCTTGACCTTGATTTTGTTTGTATGGGAGGAAAGGTAAACAACATATCATCATACTGTACAGTTCAATCAGACCGCACTAACATTAACGTATAGATGAGGAAAACTAAGTAGAAGTAGGTAACAGTCTCAAATCATGGAACTTTAACCACACGATATACTAGAAGATGGCAAATAAACCGCTTGAAGAGGCACTGATAGGTATTGAAATATTACGAACACCTGGTGATATGCTGAAGCTCTATGGTGCCTGTAGAATTTTTTATGAGATGTGTCACCCCAAAATATAACAGCAAGAATAATTTCCCAAGGGAACGAAACATACTGCTGATAAAAAATAAGACACAAGAAACAGATCGGTTAAAAGAGTTTTTGTAATAAAGAATGAAGAAAAGAGAGCTGATGCTTACATACGAGAGGCGCTCATTAAATATTTCCCTGACCCACTGCCACTTATGCTAGGAAGCTGAACTTTCATATTTTATATTT
>NW_020869263.1:138085-143085 GCF_003789085.1 Penaeus vannamei | reverse complement strand
AAATAGAAAGATTAAGCATATTGACCTAATCAATTTTCTATCATATACATCATTCATTCCTATTCCGTTTTCTATTCATTAATTTATTATATAATATATTATATATATTTGATATATAATATATTTTAATATTATATATATCTATTCAATTATATATCTCTATTTATTATAATTATTATATTATTAATTACTATAATTTATTATATATATATATATATATAATATCTAAACAACATCATTCTTTTACAATAATACCTGCCAAATTTCAAGATTTTTTCGTGTGATGAGGAAGCGATTGAAGGTGCTATGTAGAATTAGTATACCTAGTAATAGGGCTCAATGTATTATCGTATAACACTGATATAACGTTTCATGCACACACATTCACAGCGTGTTTATATCGTAGGATAATTTACAGATTGTGTGTATGTGCGATACTGAAATATGTTATATATCGAATCTGAAAATCATTATTAATTATTGTATTAATGTGTAGTGTGTTATTGTGTGTGTGGGTCTTTGTGTCTGTGTCTGTGCTGTGGTGCATGTTGTGTTTGCATGTTGATGTGTGTGTGCTCTGGTGCGCTATGTGTTGTGGACAGATTCGGTGAAAAGGTTTCGAATCCATGTCATGGAATTAGTTTCACTAACTTATCTATATTTAATGTGTTGACTTGCATTATCAAGTTTTCATTTATATTGTGTGTGTGTATTGTTGAGCCAGTGTACAATCGCATATTAAATGTAGTAACGCATGGGTGTGGCTTCATCTACCTAAGGCCACATGAAAAGTGCACATACTATCCTAGTTCTGCACCTTCTCTTGCGCCAAAAGACTTGCTCTTCTGCCTTCGTTACATTCCTTGGAAAATGGCCCAAAGAAGTAATTAGAGTTAGGCACCATCCCGCCGCCCAGGAGACCCAAGGATTATTTGTTAGCTGAATGGCTTATAATGGCACGTCTCGTGTAAGTGAGGGATTTGAGAAGCCCCCCAAAAGAAGTGAGCACCAGAAGCAACCAAGACCCTCAAGCGATAAGAGCAATACAACAGTGGGAAAGGTAATGGTTACCTCCCTTCCACTCCCAACTCGGAGGCCGCTATGACTGTCCAATCCTCTTATCCGTTGGGTATTGTTCAGTTTCGTTTAATGATGGTATTCGATCTTAGTCAATTTGCCGAAGTTAACTGACCTTACGACCACGCCTTTCTTATCTTGGTCATACGATTTCGGCCGGACCGACCAATGTAAGTCAATTGGCACTAGCCTTTTGGCTAGTCTTGACATAAAGAATCACACTTACGTCTATATTTATATGATTAATAACATTCCTTGATGTTTCTTATTGTACTCTGAATAACTTATAAAAGTACGTTGTGGAGTCTGTAAGATTGACATAGGAGAAAAGGCGATACACGCAAGACTGACATGAAGTTATAGGCATTCTGGCAACATTTTTACTCAGCCAAATATTATATTGGCGAGTGGTGGAGTTTCTCGTTGATTATGTCAAAGAGGTATTTCGTAGTCCTATATTTGAATTTATAGGTGAATAGGTAGTCTAATCCTATATAATTAACTATAAGTGTTACTCATGTTAGACTAGTCTTTACCATTCCGAATCCTACCCTGAACAGTATGAGTTTTGTTGGTTTCTGAACATTTAGTTCTTCAGAGCCATTGCTTTTGATTTTACTGGCCTGAATATAATAATATTTAGAATACCCGTCTCGTAAAACACTCTTCATGAACCATAGTCTAGGCAGCTGTAGCTATGTAAGCGTAGATATATGTTAGTTACGTATTTCCAGAGTCATTCCACGCATCTCAAGAAGTTTGATCTGATACTCCCTAGATTGGCAAGTGCAATGTTACCGAGTTCAAGATTGCAGTTGACATGAGTGCGTGTATTGGATATCACAGTTAGCGTGGACTGAGGCCACCTGAGGCTGTTCCTGTTCCCTACACATGTTGTCTACACTTATGTACTGTGATGGGGGTGGCCTTGACATATTGTGCACCTCTTGCTGATTCGCGTTTGCTTATGAACTCAGTTGGTATCCATGGGCCTGATGTCTCGCCTTTGCTTTCTTGGCGGATCTTAGGGTCTCCACTGATGGCAAGGCGGTATACTGTTGCCCCTAATGTCTAAGATCAAGCCTTTTATCTCCATGCGTCTGAGCGAAAATAGTCTCAATCCCACGGTAGGTCGTTGAACTCATCTGATATGAGAGTGTTGTATTATTAGTGCTTTAGGAGTGTAGGTATAATAAGCTTATATTGCCTGTGCTCCTTCGCCTTGTGAATTGTGTATTGGGTTTGCTATCATCTTAACAGGAGTCATTTTTAGGCCTAGCACAAGATTCAGGTGGTCGTGCAAGTAAGACGTGATAGCCTTGGTAGAGGCTGCGCAGTATTCATTTATTTCAGAGGTCTCCTGGGGCATGAGGTCAATGCTCCTTGCTCGCTCTATTGACTGGAAAAGGAGTTCGTACTATTATAGCTACAGATATTCCACTGCAGAATGCTTAGATTGTGTACCATGATGGTTACTCAGAGTCACTTACTTCATATCTGTCTCAAACTTCAGAAGCTCCAGTGCTGGTGGCATCTGATATATATAGATCTCGTTGATTGAGGATCGTACATCTTCCTCTAAGTTTGACACTCTGGTTGAGGGTCTACCGGGAGAGTAGAGCCTAGATTAGAAGTGCACCTCGAGTTAAGGGATCAGCCCTTGGCTGTACAGACTCGGCCTGTAGTGAGGCATCTGCTGTTCAATTTCGGTCTGTCCTGACAGACTAGCTGGGGTTTCACATGATGCTTCTCCCGAAGCTAGCCTGCCATTCGAGGCTCTGTTTCGGTTTGGAGGCTTCGAACATCCTTCCCTTCAGTGCTGCAACAGTTTGGGTTATAGCCGTCACGGCGACCTGGACTGCCTTCTCCACCTCCTCAATGGTCCTCCCCAAGGTTGTTGCTACTGCAGAAACTACAGCACTCAACAGGAGAGTCATATCCTTCTCATCAAAGAAAAGATTGTTGTCTACTGGGGGGACCTTTGCTGTGGCCTTTGAAACTGTTTTCCTTAGTTTCTTTTTCTTGCCACTAGCAAGCTTGGGAATTCCTCTGGATTGGAGGTATCCAGTTTTGGCTGGGAGGTGTCTCCTTCCTCTTAGGAGGTCGGGGAGTCTTTTCCCTTTTATTCTGTCCCCAGACATGGGTGCCTGGGGTGCTGGATAAAGTCAGGACGCTTTTTGGCTTGTTCCTGTTTTTTTATGACTGTTTCCTGGCAGAGCTAGCCAGGCTCCAGGCATGATGTCTCTTGGCACAGTTTGGACACTTGGCAGTAGTGTCCTTCTGGCCATCTTTGTGTGCCTTGCTGCATACACATTTGGCCTTGGCCTTGCAGTTGGCCTGGTGATGCCCAAATTTTTGGCAAGTGAAGCACCTTAAGGGCTCTGCCACATATGTCCTGAGCTTGTACGAGCCGCAGTTACCCAGATCAAGGGTGGTGATTGGGGCTCCCTTGAGGGTGACCAGGACTTGCCTGGTTGGAGACTTCCTTTGGCCATGCGGGAAGCCTCTACCACTTGAGGGAGAGACATGATCACCTCCACAGAAACCAAGCAGCGCCATCTTGGTCTTTTTCTCTAGGGAGGTCAGTGGCAAGATACACACTTTTCTCCCATCTTTAAGCACTTTGGTCTCCTGCAGGAAGCTCAGGGTGGCTTTGTCTTTGGGCACGATGATCTTGCCCTCATCTCTAGCAATTTGGATTGAAAGTCTGATTTGCCTTTTCCAATGCCCTAACCAGCTAGTATGCATTGTCAAAGTCTTCAGGCTTCTTTGGTACCTTAAAGTGCATGAAGCGATTTGGGGTGGATTCAGACTCTTCTTCAGAGTCAGTTTCCACCCTTCGTCTCTTCGTGCCTCCCCTTTGATGGGGTTTAAGGCCTTTAGTTGTAGGGGCAGCTGGTTTGGCTGGTGATGTGGATAGAAAAACACATCGGGCCATATTGTAGGCTTTAATAATAATTAAACAAAACGTAGGACACTGCAAAGATGAAAGAACACTCTTAACTATACACTAAAGAAACTAAAGGAATCAGACATATATCAGTGAAAAACACTCCCGCCGAAAACTAGTAATACACACCTGAAGTTCCCTAATAATTGACATGTTGAGAGGCAGGCATGCCAGTCTGGCCGGGTAGTGCGAGCAGCGGTCAGGGAGTGAGGGAGCACTCACGTCGCGGTTCACAGTCGCCGAGACTACCTAAACGATCCAGTAACAAAAAATTAACAATGGTTTGCTAACAAGAGTAATTCCAGTGAAAGTTCAAATTTATTACCACGACTATCCCCTACACGACGATTCGAAACGAGTAGGTGGGCGTCAGATACGGCTGGGGTAGTGTCTAGGTACTGGAGCTTCCTCAGCTAGTTCTTGTTGTGGTAGAGGAGTTGAGGTAGACTCAGGAGATCATTCTTGAGGAGACACATTAGTAGATTCTATCGTATGGGAAGGCACGTCACTTGATTCACAGCCAGGTTCAACACATGTTTCAGAACCAGCAGGAGCCAGGTGTCTGACAGATACAGTGTCCTCCTTACCATCCAGATACCGAATGTGGGCGTACTGAGGATTTGCTTGTATAAGTTCGACCTCACCTACTAGGGGTTCGGTCTTGCTTGTTCGTACATGCGCCTTGAGGACCGGACCAGGCTCACACAACCAAGATGGAATAGCAGTTCCTGTTGAAGAACAACGAGCGTAATTAAACAGACGTTCATGAGGAGTAGCATTAGTAGCAGTGCATAGTAATGAACGAATTGAATGGAAGGCTTCAGGAAGGACAGTTTGCCAGTACTGGGTTGGCAGGCCATGAGACTTCAAAGCAGCCGTAATGGTTCTCCATATACTCCCATTGAACCGTTCAACCTGACTATTATACCCGAGGGTTATATGCAGTAGTCCGACTGCAGCCAATACCTTTGCT
>NW_020869263.1:132158-134658 GCF_003789085.1 Penaeus vannamei | reverse complement strand
AGGTCGAGGGTAAAACACAGAGATTTGAGAAAGCTCTGTTATATTTATGTATAATGAATAAGATTAGATTTACTGTATCATTCAGGAAAACATTTTGGTTCAAATATTATCTTCTGTAATATGATTTTAAAAGTAAAACCTGTTAATTAATTAACTGAAAACAAACAAACATACAATTAACCATACTTACGGTCAGGAACATCTAACTAAACAAACAAAAAAGCAATAAGGTCATTTAAATGATATCAGACACACGCATTCACTCAGGCACAAACACACACACACACACGCACAATAAATATCAATATCCTTTTGCTCATAAACAAAATGTAATATGACCGCAGGAGAACGCGTGATGTATGTATCCTTGTACATGAATCTGCGTTTTTGTACTTATATATCCATTGTATGTCATATATTCTCTCTCTCTCTCTCTCTTCCTCTGTGTGTGTGTGTGTGAGTGTGTGCGTCTGTGTGTGTGTCTCTCCGTTTTTTCTCGCTTTCCTTCACGTCGTTTTTTTTTTAAACCTTTCCTCTCTTCTCTCTCTCTCTCTCTCTCTCTCTCTCTCTCTCTCTCTCTCTCTCTCTCCCTCTCTCTCTCTCCCCTCTGTGGCTGTCCGTCTGTCTCTCTTTCTTCCCTCCTCTCTCCCTCTCTCTCTTTCTCTCTTATATATCAATCATATGGTTTGTGTTATGTAAGTTTATCTGGTGTTGGTTTTCCGTGAATATGACCACCGCTGTGATAAATTGGTGTTGTACTTATCTTTTTCTACTTTCCATCACTGAAAACACTTTAAGAAATTCCTTGTGAGTGCAATTTGTTCCTCAATAAACATCGTACCATTTTTGAGCTTTTACTCATTCTCAATTTAGAATTTAACTTCGATCAAACTCGGGTTTCCTAAACAACATTTTGTTGGTTACTTTGATATCTCTCAACTCCTGAAAACCTGTAAAAAGGCTAAATGGCAATTTTTAGAACACATTTAAGATGCCATTGAAATTGTTACACCTAAATTCTCGTTTCCAGTAGGCAGACGATCAACCGAAAGGATAAAGAGAATTCTATGATCATTTTTCTTAAAAAAAAACGTCCATGCAGACGCTCAACCCACGCTATCTCCCTTTTCACATTTCCATGCTTACACATCCAACATTCAGCACACACGGTCTGTATTTTCCTGCCACCCTTCTCTTCTACTACATTCACGCCCAAATGCACAACACACACGGTTCCCTAAACTACTAATCGCCTGGAACCTTACAGCTGTTCACTGCAGACGAATCTTTCTCTGTACGAAGATGTATGTTCTCGATTGAGTCCATGGGTATACGCCTCGCTATGATAATAGTAATGATAATAATGATAATAATAATGATATTGATATTAATGATAATGATGATAATATAATATTCATGATATCAACAGTTAGTATTATTACGATAATGATAATAATAATGTTAATGACAAATATATTAGTGATAATGATAATGATAAGGAATAATTAAAACAATAACAACAATAAAGTAATAACAAAAATTAAAACTATCGTAAAAAAATAATACCAATAATCACAGCAATAACAATGATGAAAATAATGATACCAATCATAACGACAATAATGATAATGAGCAAAATAAGAATGAAAAATAATTATGATAATAATAACAATAACAAGATAATATTGATAATGACAGGGATAATAATTTTAATAATTATTTTTTTTTTTGATAATAACAGTATTAATAATAATGATGATAATAATAATGATGGTCAGAATGATATAGATAGCAATGATAATAGTGTTGATAATAATAATAATAGCAATAATGATGACATTCGTAATAATGATAATATGAGTAATAATAATAGCAATAATAATAATAATAACCAGTAATGATTGCTATTATTATTACTATTATCATTATAATGCTATTAATAATAATAAATGTAATAAAATTACTGATAATAAATGTCTGAATGATTTAAACCAATTATGACAAAATGATGATGATAATAATAATAATGATAATAATTACAATAATACTAATAACAATAATTATTATTGTAATAACAATTATAATTTTAGTCCCATGTCAATAATGACAATGAAAGTAAAATTCATAATAATGATGATGATGAAAATGATAGAAAGAACAGAAATAATAAAAAAAAATATTTATTATTATTATTATTATTATTATTATTATTATTATTATTATTGTTGTTGTTATTATTATAATTAATTATTATTATTATTGCTATTATTATTGTTGTTATAATTATCATCATCATCATCATCATCATCATCATCATCATCCTAATCCTAATCCTCCTCATAATCATCATCATCATGAGAATGATGATGATGATGATGATAGTATGATAATATTGATAATAATTGTAACAATATTAATACCGACAATAATAAATGAATAAATAAATAATAACAATAGTAATAATAATAATGATTATGAATAAGATAATAATAATATAATG
>NW_020869263.1:117158-119658 GCF_003789085.1 Penaeus vannamei | reverse complement strand
GGTCACAGGCAGCTGGTGGTCTCCTTCGGGGATGAATCTTCGTGGCTGAAGGTCGCTTGAGAAATTCCGGGACGCGGAAGTTCTACACAAAGCGGTCAATGGCTGGCTAAGTGCAGCCACCGCTGGGACCAAAAAGCGGCGGAAATCTACTGCTCTTAATGGGTCAGAAAAACCGTGCTAAAGATCCGCGGTTCCGGCTTTTGAACCGCTGTTTTCAGTGGGTTTCGTCCGCTTTTATCTCTCTACACTCCTTTTCATGTTGTTTTCCTGACGGTGTCATAGGGTTCATGATCATGTGCGTAAAGAAGTTTTTGTGTTATTACTTCACATCCCTTTGCAATTTAATTTACCCAAATAACGTGAAAGTTTGATATTTTGAATTGGTTTGTCTGTGTCTTTTTCAATCTTACACTTCGTTAGCTTGATATACTCAAGAAGAGTAGAGAAAAATCAAATGAAACTGTATGAAAAATGTGATTAATTGCAGTTTTCACCCCCCACCACACACACACACACACCACAACAAACATGCACACGATTAATTGCACACACACACACACATACACACACCACACACACACACGCACGCACACACACACACACACACACACACACACACACACACACACACACACCACGCACGCACGCACACCACACCACACACAACACACACAACACACACACACACACAACACACACACACACACACACACACACACACACACACAACAACACACCACACAACACACCACAAACACACACAACACACAACACACACACAATCCAATAACATGTAATTAACGCTGGAAAACAGTTTCCTAAATCTTGGGTTCAAACACATAAATTCTTGGGCCTCATTATCGCTCCCTTGTCATAACCCAGCGAATCTAATGAACCGCAGATGAAACCCTCTTCTCTCGATTTAATAACCATCACTTAATGTCTTCTTGATCTCTGTCTCTTTCTTGGTCTCAGAGTTACTTTCTCTTCTCTCCATTCTTCTGCAAAGACATTCGCACACATGTACAGCATAGTGTACATGTACGCGTATATGTATTCTATATCTATATATATTGAAAAATGGATAGATGGACAGATAGACAGATAGAGATAAATAGGCACATAGATAAAAGGAAAGTTGAATAAGCAAATAGATCGAGAGACATGGATAGAAGGAGAGAGAGAAAGAGAGTAGGTATGAATAAAAATGAATATCTCTTAAATACAAGAGATGTGTTTGATAGGTTTCCATTATATATTCGTCGTGTTTAATTTTAACTCACATACACGTATATATATATATATATATATATATATATATATATATATATATATATATATATATATATATATATATATATATATATATATATATATATATATATATATATATATATATATATATATATATATATATAATAATATATATATATATATAATATATATATATATATATATATATATATATATATATATATATATATATATATATATATATAAATATATATATATATATATATATATATATATATATATATATATATATATATTTGAAGATGTTTGTTCTTTTTCTGTATATGCTATTCTAGACCAAATCTCATCGCAGATGTTTGAAAGCCAACATTCCCCATCAGTGGTGCAGTCAACGCTTTATACCGGGATGACATGCCACGTGCCACGTCCATTATGACTTAAGTTCTTTGATTGTCTATATAAGCTCCACAAGCACTTCGTCACCAAAGAGTCAGTAACTATCCCTACCTAATCATTCTCTTCCCTCTGTTCGTGATTTTATTTTAAGAAAAAAAATATTGTTACTAAAATTCTGACAACATTATAAAGATCATAACATCAATATCAAACATCGAAAGAGAAACCAAAGACAATCAAGAAAAAAAATCCTACCTTCGTCTTATGAAAGGAAACCCTCTTCCTCTCCCCTCACCAGCTCTCTTCATTAGAACAAATAGAAGACCCAGCCCTCCCCTCGCTCTCCCTCTTGCCCTCGACCTCACCTACATATTCCCCCTCGGCGCCCCCGGGACACTTGCTTCAAGGACTCTACATTAATCTCGCTTTTCATATGACTAATAGCCTCTGTTCCTGCTCTCGGGGTCGCGGGCTGGGCGGGCATCGGGGGTGGGGGGAGGGGGAGATGGGGGAGGGTGATGCTGAGATGGTCATTGGGAAATTCGCCTACATTACATCAGAATTTCAGTAAATCATTAAGGTAAATGTAACATTAAGTTCTCTCAATTGATTACAAAACAAACCGTTTTAGGTAAAACAAAAAAAAAAAGAAAGAAAGAAAAAAATACGATGACTATACAAATACATCGACTGGGACATAATTGATGACGTTTTCGGCATGTCAATTTGACGTCTGGAAGTAAGACGATACTTAATTTTTTAAAAGGTCAGTATTTTTGGCCGGTCTTAATAAGTTTCCTGAGAGGAAGTCGTTGGCTAAGGTGTTAATTGTTGCTGATAAAGATTGGGT
>NW_020869263.1:97500-107500 GCF_003789085.1 Penaeus vannamei | reverse complement strand
TGCCTAACTACTACTAATTAATGCAGACTGTCTATAATTAAGTGTTTTTGTGTCGCCGCTCTTAATATAAGACGTGTATCACCATTACCGAATTCCAACCCTTTGTGGTAGTTCACTTTTCCACCATTGTCACACTGAATTTTGGCCCAACTAAATATTAAATTAATAATAAGATTACTCATTCCCCAGTTCTCTCCCGGCCATCGCCCTTCGACGACACCTCCAGTTAACTCAACCTCTGGTCCCTCTGCTTTGGTCTTGGTCTATCCTTCAGTTGTCCTTTATTTCATTCTTTTACCCGACTGCGTTCCAATATTCCCTCTCGAGTTCTTTACGTTTGCCCACGCGGTATTACCATGTCAAAGACGTCCTAACATCAAACATTTCATTGACAACTTCTCATATTAGGACTCTAACAGATTTCTTCCTCATACCAAAATAAATAACTGACCTTGTCTTTGATGATCGCTACTCCCCTGAGTTCTCTACTCTTAGTCTTACATATTTACCGTAAATTAAGCACGACTTTTGGCTTGACATGCTACATTGTTGATTATATCCCTTTCAAAATTCAATTTCGCCCTCTCCCCCATGTCCCCGGGCTGTAACTCCCTTTCTCCTGCCTTTAATCTCTTCATACCGCTGCCTGAGATCCATATCACTTAATCTCTCTAAAGAACTGCTTGTTCTGCTCTCATTTCTTGCCCACTATGTCATTGCAACCATTCTTTTGTTCTATTTCTTGCTTCAGCTTTGAATAAAATTCGGACTATGAATTTGTCCCACTCTTTTTTCTATACGATCTCACACCCAATTTTCACTACCTGAAACCCCAAACCGCGTCTCCCATTCGCCTCCAGAAGCCCGTTATTCAAAAGTTTCATGCCTATCAAATAAAAAACCTTACCCCGGCTCCGCTCCTTATAATCACCTCTTTTGTCAGCGGACTTTTCCTTCTTCCTTGTTACATGAGTTTCTTGCAGCAGACAGAATTTTTTCTTAAAGAGACAGTACTCAATATCCTTAACCCATCATCGTTATACTTTGTGAATATTGAGTCAAGCAAGAGGCCTCCATCTAGTCCTCTCCATTTGGTATAAACAGTTACAATCCCTGAAAAGCCAGTACTCATTTATGCACCCTTCTAGTAATTTCCACGCTTCCATTGTTCGACGAATCTGTGCGCTCTGGGATGAAACCTCTTCCAGTTGAATTTTACTATTCCCACACTTAATCTATATTACCTAAACCTTGCGCGCCCCTATCATCTATATTATACATATATTATACTGACCGTACATCTATATACTTCATCACTTACACCCCACACACTACTCTACTCCCTTTATACCCTTAATATATATATACTACTATTCTTTCAAGACAAAGTTAACGTATCACATTTATCAGCCTATATACTATACCATGCGCTGTGTGCTTGTGGTGTGTGATGTTGTGTCGTGTGCTGCTGTTGTTCTCGTTTTGTCTGTCGGTGTCTGGTGTGTGTGCTGGTTGCGTGCCCGTATTAGTATTCATATATATGCCCATATATATACATATATAATTTCCCCCCCTATCGTACCCATCCCCCCTACCTTACTACAATAATATATATGTGTATATATATGTATATTATATGTATATATTAATACCCTAACTTCCTAACATATATATCATACTCACAGGCCTATATATATATGTACGTATCCCCAATCCCTTATCCCATATATCCCCTTCTTATACCAACTATATCCTATCTCCCCATCCCCACTTATATTATATACCACTCTCCACCCTCACCTTACATCATGTGTTGCCCTCGCGTGCTTCGCGCCAGTGTGTGGTGTGTGTGCGTGGTTGCGTGTGTGTGTCGTCTGCGTGTGTGAAAATGCTCCCATTCGGAAGCCCTGGCCTCGCAAGTCACCCCCCGCCGCGCTGTGTGTGCGCAACACCTCTTAACTTCACACTCCTCACCCCCCCCTCCGTCCTACAGACACCATATTCAAATCTCTCATATCTTCAACTCCCCCATTCCTACCTCCCCTCTATTCTTCCCAACCTCCATATAAGCCCCAACTCCAAACCCCTACCCCCTCACATCTATACAATGCTATTCTGCCTCATGATATTGCCAATCCCCCTACCAATCACCTTCCCCTACCGCCCCTCACAGTCATTCCCAATACCTATACCAACCCCCCACTACCCCAAAGCCCATACTCACCAATCTCCAATCCCACCCTCACATTACCTCTCACTCACCGCTGCTCAATTCCACATATACACCAACTCCAAAACTATATATATATATATATATATATGTATAATATACCCTATTTATATTTCTATATATACAATTATCCTCCCCCCACCAAAAATTTACTAACGCACCTCCCTTAATGTACTAAATATTTCTTCCTATCACGTATACTATGTATAACCTCACTCAGGTATATTATTGGAACTAGGTATAGCCGTCTAGATATCAGTATATAGGCTTACTAATCTATATATACTCAACGAGTAGTAGTGATAATGAGTCTAGTAAAGCGTACTTATTACTACATATATACCAATATATGCCAAAAACGCAGCACACACAACACCACACACACAACACACCACACACACCATTACACCACACCCCACACACACACACACCACACCACACAACACACACACACACACACACCACACACACACACACACCACACAAACACACACACACAGAGTAATGACAGCATTAATCTTATTCACAATAGAATTCATGTTGTTGCCAAAAATGCCTACAACCTATTTTGTCGTAAAGGAAGATCTAATATTGAGACAAACTTCTATCATTTGAACATTTTGTCTAATCTTCGGGATGATGAGAACCTAATAATTACAAAACCTGATAAGGGACGTGGTATTGTGTTAGTGAATAGGGAGGAATATAACATGAAAATCTATGAAATTTTGAATGATATAACCAAATTTAGATTGCTGAAAACCAACATTGCTACACAAATTCTGAAATTGGAAGATAAACTTAATCGCTTTCTCCGCAGCATAAAAGACTCAATTGGAGAGTCTGTCTACAATAATTTATTTGCATCTGGGTCAAGACCAGGTGTCCTTTATGGCCTCCCCAAATTCATAAAATGGGCAACCCGATTAGACCTATTATATCATCAATAGGTACTTTCAATTATAATTTAGCCAAGTTCTTAGTACCAATGTTAACCCCTCTGACTAAAAATGAATATACTGTTGAGAACACAAAAGACTTTGGTCAATGATATTGCTACTTCGAAATTCAATGAACCTGTTATGGCCAGTGTAGATATACAGTCTCTTTTTACGAATGTTCCATTAGAAGAGACCACCAACCTCATTACACATGGACTGGTAAATTCAAATTCCACATTCAATTTGAATGAAAAACAGATCACAAAAAAGCCGTGCACTTGGCAACTGTTGACTCATGTGTTCAGTTATCAGCTGATAACCTTACACACATGATGGTGTAGCCATGGGCTCCCTCTTAGGTCCCACCTATGCCAATGCCTTTTTATGTTATCACGAAAAAGCATGGTTAAATCAATGTCCTGATGAATTTAAACCAAGCCTGTACCGTAGATATGTAGATGATACATTCCTTTTGTTTAAAAATTGCTCTCAAGTTGAACAGTTTGGTTCGTATTTGAATACAAAACACCCTAATCTAAAGTTCACTTGTGAAATTGAACAAAACTCAAAACTCCGTTTTCTAGACACTCTCAATTATCTATAAGAAAATGGCAGGTTAACAACATCAGTTTATAAGAAACCCACATTTACTGGTTTGGGTGTAAACTACTCAAGCTTCTCCCCTAAACTGTTTAAACTCCAACCAGCATTTCAACGCTGATCAACAGAGCATACAACATCTGCTCTGATTATGTCACTTTTGACAAACAGAAGGACTTTTTACTGAATTACTTCACAGAGAATTCGTACCAAAGTAAATTCTTTTACAAAATACTAAATTTTTTTTGAAAAAGAAACACTCCTCCTCTACACCTGTATTATCCCAGCAGCTAAAACTGTGTTACGTTAATCTCATACCTTGGACACCTAAGTTTTAACATAAGAAAGGAACTTCAGAGCATTTTTAAAGACACATTCCCCCAAACTGACTTTAGGTTCATCTTCAAAACAACCACTACCTTGCTTTCTCTATTGAATAAAACTAAGCCTTTACCATTTGCCCTCAGATCCTGTGTTGTATATCAGTTTAAATGTTCGAGATGTAACTCTCGATATGTGGGTAGTACCACACGCTCTCTACAACACCGTATCCTAGAACATATGGGGAAGTCTTACCTAAGGTTTCTACTTAGTTCACCATCACCATCTGCCATCAGAAAAACACTGCTATTCCACTGGACATCCACTCACACAGGAAGATTTTCACATTTTGACCTCTGCCTCACACAGACTTGACCTCATCACCCTGGAATCACTGTTTATATCAAGGATAAACCAGACCTAAGCAATGCAACAACTGCCATCCAATTACACACACAATAACTACAGATTTTCCATGTAAGTTTATGCAACTCACTTTTACAATTGTATATGCTTTTACTTTCACATTGTATTGTTTGTTTTATAGCATGCTTAAACTTTTGTTTTTTATTGTAGATTTTTGATTGTTGATAAAAGTGCCCAGTTGTTTTGCTCTTTTAACTGTAATTTCATTACTTTTAAATAACCCCTCTTAAATTGCTTGTTTAGTTTTTTACATTATTTGGACCCAATTTTACCCTGTTTTAATTCTTACTATTCTGGTTATGTTTTGGCTCTTTTATCTCATTAGCCCTAGATGATGAATTAGGTAACTTCGAAAACGTCTGAAGAAATAAAATGATGTTCGCAGATGCGTTGGCGTTACTTTTCCTGTTATAGATAGATAGATAGATAAATAGATAGATATAGATATGTACTTATATATGAATATATACATATGTATATAACAGTAGTATTTAATATATATATATAATTTATAATTATATATATATAATTTATAATATATTAAAACCACATATATAAATATATATTATATATATATATATATATATATATATATATAATATTATACATATTTCACATAATTATTTGTATATAAAAATGCATATAATATATATATTAGTATATATATAACTATATACTTATTATATATATGTATAATGCTATTTTTATTATATTTATTTATCGTATAAATCTATCTATTTGACATATTTATACTATCTGTTTATCTATTGTATTATCTTTATCTATCTATCTAATATATTTATAATATATTAATATATATATAATATATATATATATATATATATATATATTAATGTATGTGTATATGAGTATAGCACACACACACACAGTACACACACACACACACACACACACACCACACACACACACACACACAACACACACACACACACACACCACACACACACATACACACACACACACATACAAATATACATACACACACAAACCACACACACAGCACACATCTAATACATGTATGTAATAGGTAGGTATGTATGATACGCATACACTTAAACACAAGCACATATTATGAGAGAGTCCAAAAAAGATAGAAAGCCTTTCCGCCGAGGAATATGGGAAGAGAAAAGTCATTTGCGAGAGGAATGTTGTGTGGCGTCTCGGGATCCATGACAACGACCTTGAGGTATGCCAAAAACGCGTGATTCAATTGCATGAGGCGGAGGAAAGCATTATGAAAGCCAGCGGCGAAGGTTAAGGTTCTCAATGGGTGTTAGCGGTGGCTTCGTATATGTCCATTATTACATAGATAATTAAAAATATGTCGTGTCAGTGTGCGTATTAGTATATGTATTTGTGTGAGTAGATATTATATTATGATATTATATATAATATATAGTATATAATATATATATATTATATACTTATAATATATATGTGCATATATAATTGGGGAGTGATACGAACCGCCGATCAATTTTATTATATTTGTTGTGTGTGTGGTTGCTGTATTGTGTGTGGTACACAATTACACATCACACATACATAATATAATAGTATACTCACCGTAATACACACACACATCACACACACACACACAACACACACAACCACACACGGACACCACCACCTACCTACAACAGTTATTAGGTATATAATTCATTTACATAACCCGCGTAGATTATATATATTATATAATTATATACACACATATATATGTATATATTTATATTATATTTATATACTACAATAATGAATATGTATACATATTATGCAATGAGACAAAACACACATACATACATACATATATATATATATATATATCATAATATAATATATATATATATATATGTATAGTATATAATTATATATATTTGTGTGTTGGTGACTTAATATATATAATATATATAGCCTAAGGTATATAAGATATATAATATATATATGTATAAACTATTATATACTATAGTGATAATCGTATGATAGTGTATATGAGATTTTAACCTATCAATATAATATGTATATTACTATAGTAGTATGATATATAGTAAAGTTTATATAGGTAACTATATAAGTAGAGAGAGATAGACGAGACGAGAGAGAGAGACGAGAGAATGAGACGAAAGAGAGAGACGAGCAATACATAGTGTAATATTAAGTATGATAGAATAATTATAAATAATATATATAGAGAACTAAAGCTAAATATATGTAACGTATAGTATATATATATACTATATGTCATACACACACACACACACGACACACACCACACACACATCTACACACACACACACACACAACACACACAACAAATACCACAAAATGATTGCACCAAATAGTCCACACAAGTGTGTATGTATGCGCACATACAGTACGCGTTTATATAATATGTAAATTGTAGATTTGTATATTTCCTAACAAGCTATTCTATTAGGTATTGATACTTGAAATGCAAATTGCAGAAATTTCAGCTATTGTACTATGAAGAAAAGGATTTTGCGTTCAAACGGTGATGAATATCTGATACCATGGGCAGTGAGACATCCTCCAGTAATCCAGTTTTATTGATTGACAGTCCAGTTATTAACAGAGGCTCGCGAAATTACGTATAAGCTAAGATATTATTTCAATTTCCGTAAATGTGTAAATTAATTCAGATCGCAGTCGAATATCAGGAATTTGAATTGTGGGTTAGATTGATATGACGGCGGAACTAGAGTATACATATAAAACCTAATTTAGTTCCTAAATTGGTTAAGCGAGCGTATTATTGATATGGAACCCCCAATACAAAGGAGAAGCGATATATGTTTGCTAATATATATTATATTTTTTTTCCACAATTTTAGTAATTGGTATGTAAATAGCAATGCCATTTGGCCAGCAAAATATTCAAATTATCCAAATACTCCATTTTGATAAAATGACCCTTGAGGGATATTAGCATACACGCAGAATCACACATTAATGCAGCGTATAGTTACAATTATCAGTTAACTGCAAAACCAGTGTCTAGCAACATGTTAATAAAGATTAAAAATCTGCATCAAAATCAAAACCCATACGAAATATTAAGCAGAACTACCATTAAGCTCAGTGTATAATTGGTGTATTTACACATATTAATAAACTTGCATAACATTTATGGTATACAGTATATATATAGTAAATATATAAGTAATATATATAGTAGAGTATAGTATATATATATGGCCAATATAGTGTATAACTATATAATATATATAATAATTATATTTTATATATATATATAATATATATATATATATACTATATATATATATATTATATAGCTGTTATTAATATGTACTATATATATATATATTATACATGTATATAGTATAGGTATTATATAGGTTAACTATGTTATATAACGTATTATATATAGTATTTAGGTATGGTATAATATATATAATATATAAACTATTGGATATTACTATAAACCTATATAAAATATATGTATATAGTATGAGTAGTATAGATATTATATGTATATTAGTATAGGTATTGTGGGGCAGTGATGGTTATAGAAAGTTATATATATACTATATTAATAGTAGAGTTTAATATGAATAGTATCTATAATAGATAGGTTAGTATGTATTAATATAATATTATATATATGATATAATATTAATATTATATATATATAGAACTATATAATATAAATATATATATATACTATCATATATGCAAATCTATTGTACTTATATGAAATATATATATAATATACTAATATAAGTATAACTACTAATTGATAATATATATATATAAATAACATACATACATAGTATAAGATTACCATAGATAATATATCGGGATAATGAGATACAGAACTTAATGGTATGAGGTATAGTATATATGTATGTAACCATATTTACTATCTTATCTTACTCTATCCATATCTACTCGTATCGTGATCCGTATATATATATATATAAGTAAATACATTATATAATTAATAGGTATAATATAAGTAGTGATATAATGATGATATGTATATGTAACATATGAAATCTAATCTACTATCGTATCTATCTATCTATCTATCTATCTATCTATTCTATATATATATATATATATATATAGATATATATATATTATATATATATGTGTGTGATGTTGTGTGTGTGTGCGCTGTGTGTTGATGTGTGTGGTGATGTGTTTTTTGTGTGTTGTTGTGCCCGCCGGTGTGTGTGTGCTGTGGAAGTCATGTTGAACGGAGCAAAGCGGAACGACAAGCGCGAAGGCAGAAATACACACGAATATGTCCTTTAAGGCCTTCTTCAACTATTGCTTCGTCAGGAGCAATTACGGCGTGATGTGCGGCTATCGCCGCACTATATATAATAGTACTATACCCGTATACTATACACTACTTCGCGCTACCCCCTATACCACTATACTACCCTATATATATGTTGTGTGTGTGTGTGTGTGCGCTGTAAAGCCCGACCCCGCGCCCCTTGTGCCTTGTAAGTAAGTGTGCCGTGCCCCTGCCTTGTTGAGTAGTCGCCGCGCGTCGTGTGTGTGCTGCTGCCCCCCACTACCCTTCCATCCCCACTATCATCCCACGGTAACCGTATGACTCCCTCCACTATATGAATCCTATATAGCTGATAGAAGGAGTAAACCGGATATATATATATACAAATATATTTATATATATAATAATTCAGGTAGTGGTATTTGTGTTGGTGAAAAATAGCTATAAATTAATAATAAATAATATATAAGTATGATTTATGACCGTAAATAAATAAAAAAATAATAAAATAAAAAATAATAAATATATATGAATAAAGAGAAAAAAAAAAACAGCACGACCCTGCCGAATGGTGCTGTGTTAAGAGAGAAAGTAGAGAGAGAGGAGGGAAACATAGTAGATATATATAGGCAAGAGATAGAAAATATAGTATACGAAAAAAACTATATATAATATGAATAAATGAAAAATATAGAAAGAATAAGAGATAAAGTAGATATATAGGATAAACCGAAAAAACGATTGAGATAATAGAGAAGATATGTGTCCGGGAAGAAATTCGACTTTGTATGTGATAAGTGCACTTGAACGTAGCTAGGTCATTGCATCGTGCTGACCTGCATTCGATCCTCCGCGCTTCCACTGAATGGTAACCCCAGCCATTCCTAGCACACAGAGGGGAGATTTAGAAGGCAAAATAAAACAGGCAGTATGTCACAGCAAAGAATATCCACTGTAACAAATGGAATTGAAACTAAATCTTTAAATCTTTAAAATCTACAAACCCTCCGGCCTTTGTTCCTTTTAACTGACAGGGAAATTGCCGCGTGATCTTTTCATGCGGTTTATGTGTCTGCAATTATCGATGTTTATCATTCAATAGAGCAATACCCACCGGAGCTCGCTGTGCCTCCTCACCCTGAACGATATTTTATCATATGTGAACTTGCCTCATGA
>NW_020869263.1:70000-75000 GCF_003789085.1 Penaeus vannamei | reverse complement strand
TACATAAATTTCTACAGGGTAGATATTGCTGAAACCCAGAAACCGTTTACTGTTTTGAATAGCTGGAAAAACGATTCCGAATTATACTTGGGAATTCAGAGTGCTTCATTTTATATGGCAATAAAAGTGAAATGCCAGAGAGGTTGTGGCGGAGTCCGGGGAAAATTCTGATATTGAGTTTCCTCTTTACGACAGAGATGGGCTGTAATTCCATGCAGACTACACAGAGTCCCAAATAAAATTCAGTCCGGATCTGTGAGAGGAAATGCGGCAATTGATGTGATGTTTGATTAATTATAAAGATTCTTTCAGGGAAGATGAAAATTAGATAACGGTGGAATGATTCTGCACGGAGGCAAGGGCGGTAAAGAAGCTGCAGCCTACCTTTTCTTTTCATTTAATTTAACGGTATCACTATCATTCCTGTTATCAATATCATCGTAAGTATTATCACGCCCATCCTTATTATCTATCATATATTAATGTTGCTGTTGTTATTATAGTGTTGATGTTAATGTTAATATTTATATTAATGTTGCCGATGCTTCTACTGATGTCATTTTGTTGTTGAGTTGTTATGAATACGGTTATGATACTAATGGTGATGATGATGATAATGATAATGAATGAACCATAATAATAATTAGTATTATCATTTGTTATTTTCATTGATTTGTTAATAAATATCACGATAATAATTATAATTATCATTATTTTATTATTTATTATTATCATCATTAATACTATCCTTATCCTTATGTGTTAAACATTGCCATCATTATCATTATTGTTTATTATCTTTATTATACCATCATCATCATAGTCACTGCAATTATTGCCCCATTAAGGTATTATTATTAGTATTAGTAGTAAGGTGTAGTATTGGTAGTAATACAAAACGAAGCATGTTCCCGGTGTCTCAGACCTTCATTTCACCTGTTTCCCCACTAAACCGGTCCAGCATCCCACGTTCCCTTCCCGTGAAACCGCTTGGTTGTTCGCGATGATCATGGTAGTCTCGAGCGAAGCAGCATTGGCTAGATATACGTCAGTTGTATTTTCCTTGGCACAGGCCGGGCCACTAGAGAAAAGGCGAAGCTAGTCTACGCAAATCTAACTGAACTGATCCTTGACGACCTTACAAGAGCGAAGAGGAAAAGGAAGCAACCAACATGACTGGTTGACATGCAAGACCGAAATATGTGTAATAATGAGGATATTCCTGTTGCAGACAGTCCTTTTCATCCGTTTCCGTGTCCTGCTCTTGCAGATGTTGCGATTTGCATCCCATAATTCCTCGTTGGCTCTTACATCGTCAGGGAATAAACTACAGAGGGAAGATCAAGCTCGAACTTTGAGCTAATGTTGAAGTGTTTCCGCTTGAGTTCCATACAACATTTTAAAATTAGAAAGTAAATTCAATGATTATTATTCATATTTCAATGAAAAATAAGTCAGCTGAAGTAAGCGTAACTGAATTTCAAAACACCGATTATAGTAGTGAAGTAATTGGCAATTGTTTTTGACTAGGGGTCAACGGATATTGACGGACAAAGACCGACACGGCGGTCCTTTCCTCGTCCCTAGTAATGGAAGGGATCAGCCACGACGGACAGCTGGGAACGGGACAAAACCATTCCATATCTCAGTTCCCCTGTCTACCAAGGAGTACTGTTAGAGTGAGTTATTTTACCTGATTTATACCTAAAAGTTAATAATGCCCAATAAATCGGGGTCATATCCCATACGGAACGCGAACACGTGTTGTTTATTTAAGGTCACCTTATATATATATATATATATATATATATATATATATATATATATATATATATATATATATATATATATATATATATATATGCGTGTGTGTGTGTGTGTGTGTGTGTGTGAACTTCTTTTTTCGAAACTTAAAAAACCTCACTATAGCTCACATCCTAACTATATGACACAAATATAGTAACAATAGAATAAATCAAAGGAATTACTTCCTTATAAAAATAATTTACTCTAAAAAATCGGCTAATAGATAAAACAATCATATGTAAAATAATAATTTTCTAAGGAAGACAAAACTTATGACTTTATCTTGATCTTAGCTGGCTGTATTCACATGGTCATATACCACATCTTATATGCCTAAGTTTGTTTTGTTTTACTTGTTCTTACTTTAATTTGTAATTACAATACGTCTATTTTTTATATATGTGTATGTATTATTGTTTGATTATAACTGTTTAATTTATATTTTCCTTTTACACGGTTGTGTTAAAGAAAGCAGTAAAAGGACTTTAAATTATTCATTTCAATAACGATAATCTTTACTGCAAGACCCTCCTTTTTCCTTCTTTTGTTATGAAAGTTAAGTGCTGAGCTCTTTTGTGCTCCCGGATGAAAATTATCAAAGAAAAGTTCTTGTTTTTATGTTTCTTAATCAGATTGCTTTAATTTCAAATTATTTGATAAATGTAATTTTTTTTCTCGCTCTCTTTTTTCAAGACCTCTGCTAGCCACATCCGTTCTCCCAGTCTATTTTCCTAGCAAGTAACAAAGAAATATAAGACCGATCAGTGGGTATTAGTGAAAAAAACTACCGTATGGCCGAGACTTTAACCAAGCTTTACAAGATTTTTGCTGATGTGCAGCGAATGCTAGATTCCCTAGACCATTTATTTATAACCATATTTTCCAAGTACTTTCAAGCATAACAACAGTCAGTTGTCTAAGAATGGCTAAGGAACATCGCAGTAAAATGTCTGCTCTTGCATACGAGTAGAAGTGTCACCATCACCAGACAGTAAACAATCCTTCTCCCGCGGTCTCTTCGGATATTTTTCTTATAATCTCCAGTTAACGTTGTTTACTAAAATGGTCAGATACAGTACTATGGTCCCTTTTTTAATCAATTTCTGCGACTACCTTTGGATTATCTCATTTCCCTACCAATATAAACTTTAATGGGTCTTATTTTGAACACGCGTTTTGAGATATGAGTAGCAGATTTCTCCAAAAGATACCACACACATTCCATCTGATATACGAGTCCGCTGCTCATTTCCTCTTTAAACCTTGCTCCCCGAAGGCAAATATATAACCTGTAACCATCTCCAAGACGAACGATCTTTACTTGCGCATAAACATCCATGTGACATTCTCTTTCTCATTTGACACTTTTATCACTGCCCTCCTAAAGCTATGTCACACTACAATATATTTTACGGATCACATCTTCACCAAAAAAGAAAAATAAGAAAAAAAAACATGAAAAGAGTGATTCTTCTTGGAGTTGGTGATATATGAAGCTAATCCTCCCTTTTTTTTTATCTTCGTATACATAGACTTTCCGAAAAGTAAATTTAGTTTGTTCTGATTTTCGAGATGACGTCTGAAGTTAACATATTATTTATTGATTGAATTACTTTTTTGCATATTCATGTATTTCCTTTACACACGTGCTTTCTATATCAGTGGATTCTACTGTGTGATATCATATATCGATTACGCAATATATCAGCCATCAACATGCTTACTATGTACGTCATCTTTTCTTTACTAATATATTTTTTAAATGTATAGATATCTCTGCTAAACAACTGTGATTTGATTTACTTTGTTTTTATCTTTTTCAAGCTTACATTTTCTCTCCTCTCAATACTAAGGATTAGATTATCATAAAAAAATGGTGATAAAAAGAACTGCTATTTCGCTTCTTATACTTCTAATGATCCCTCCCTCTCTTCCCCCCTTCTCTCCCTCTCCCTCTCCCCCACCTCTCTCTCACTCTCTCTCCCTTTCTTGTTCTAACCATTGATTAATTCTATTTTTATCTGGAGTTTTATTTCATTCTTTAAATCTTTCTACAAAACTCTTTCGTGCCGTTTCTATTCGGTACAGCATGCAATTTCCTGTTCTCAACCATTAAATCTGTTCTGCTCTGTCCGTTTTATTTTGTCGTTAAAACTTTCCAACGCGAAGCTTTTGAAATAGATATTTAATAAGATATATTCCTTAAATGCACGATTAATGATTATATAACTGCATATCTATGGTTAATTTATTTTTATTTATTTTCCGTTCCATAAGTCTCCTTAATCTTTCTCTGTGTCTGTAATTTTCCTTAAAATATATTTCGTAATATATGCACACATATATATGTGTATATAAATATTTAATATATATATATATATATATATATATATTTATATATATATATATACATATATATATATACACACACACGTTACACACACACACACACACACACACACACACACACACACACACACACACACACACAACACACACACACACACACACACACACACACACACACATATATATATATATATATATATATATGTGTATGTGTGTGTGTGTTTAAGTATGTAAGATGTTAATACTAATAAATCATGACGTTTCGAAGCGTCAGGGTTACTCATCAGACAGATGAATAAACGAAATGAATACAATAAAATAATTTTGACAAGATTATAGAGTGGTAGAGAGAATGTGAAAAAGAACAGGAACAGGTTCCAGGAAGAGAGGTCAAGGTCAAATGAAGTTAATTAACCGTGTGAGTCGGTTAACGGTAAACTTTCATTCTAAACGAGCCATTAACATTATATAAAAAACGGTTGAAAAATGTTAATTTACTTGAATCTTTTTATTCTACTTTAGAATTAATAATACGTACGAGGTTATTGAGACTTTTCAAAACATTGAAATCCGAACGGTTTATTTGCTACATAGAAAACAATATCATCCGGAAACCTGATTGTGTCTGGAGGCAAAATAGACAGAAGGAAGGAGTTCAGATTCGAATATCTCCATGTATAAATTCGCGAGTACCAAGCTTGAGCTACTTCCCATAGCGATACATTTAATCTCCTTATTCGCGGCGAAAGAACAGGTGAATTCAGTAAATGAATTAATCAGAATAGGGATATTCTGAGGAGAGGGAGAAGGTTCTTTTACGAGAATCTAGCATATCGTAAATCAAA
>NW_020869263.1:60000-65000 GCF_003789085.1 Penaeus vannamei | reverse complement strand
CTTCAGATGCTGAAGAAACCTCACCCACTTAGCAGTCTTTCAAGGATACTGTCCCCTCTAAAAATGCCAAAGTGAATTCTGAATCTCTTCAGACCTCTTCAGACTCTGAATACTTCTGAACTCCCTAAAGTCAGACATCACCTTCGAATCCATGGAAGACGACTACTTATCAAAGAATGAACTAGTTGCCCCTTCCCCAAACACCGAAGACCTCGCTAACTAATATTGTTTCTCCTGAAGCCCGACTCAGATTTCAGCCAAGCCTCAGATTTAACAGCTTGTTGACCTGGAAAAAGAAAAACATGACCTAGTAGTGACCACAAAGATCCCTGGCTACATTTTCATCCTCAACCCCAAGACAATTGACACTGCCAGATACCTCCACTCGACCATATTCCTTACCTCCAACAGGACAGTTGACATAGATGAAGATGCAACAAGGAAGATAGTATTAGTAGGATTCCCACACGAATTCCCAACTGAGGCTCTTTTAGACCTACCCAACATCTCTGCCAAGAAACATGCCAAATACTCCTCTCTCCATCCAAGGCCAAAACATCATCATTTCCGAACACTACCACCAAAAAGAACAACTGACTGCACACTGGACAAGGCTAGAAAATCTCAGGATGGAATCAAACCTCAAACAAAGAATTCAAGCACTCTTAACGAGACCAGACACTAACCTGGATTCTGGCTGACATTCCCTGATCCCAGATGCCATCAAAACTACAGCTATCAACTTGCTCATTGTACACCTACACAACCACACTCTCTACACAGCCGAGTCTTTTTGGAAGCCTCCAATCTTACAATGAAACATCCTCAAGCTCTCCAACAAAAAGGCCAGTTGCAGTCAAGAAACATTACGCAAGTTTGCCAATCAAATCAACAACAAAGCTTCTGAAGGACAAATAGCCATCTTTACAGATGGTTCTGTAAACCCAGGCCACTCAGGAGCAGCCGTACATTGTTCCACTCAAACATCCGCATGGAGAGTCTCCAACTACTGCTAAATCCTGCAGGTTGAACTCTTTGCAATTGACAAGGCTCTCACATTCACACTCTCCACAGACCACACTGAAACCAACATTTATACCGATTTCAACAAACCCCCGGATGACAATTTAATATTAATAATCACCCTACTTTTGAAAATTACGTCACTTCAAAATCCTACCCAACAATCAGACAAAAAATCCACCTGGAAACAAAAATATTGCAACATTTAGCGTGGGTAAGCAGAGGCTGACCATTACAGATTATCATCGGCCAAACATCCCAAGTAATATGCCAAGAAACCAGACCGTTATAATACATCGCCTACGATTCGGCTATGAATGCAATTGGGAGGTTGCTGAGAGCGTCCTCAGGGAATGCCCTCACTAACAAAACACTACAGAACCTTCTCATCTGCCCAGTAGTAAGTCACCTCCGACCAGCAGAATTCCAGCTCCCACACCTAGGCAATCTTGACCAATCAACAAAGATAGCTCAGAACTTTGCTAAAAGACTCTTGAAGGATCCGGATCACCCCAGGATCTTTTAAGCAAATCACCACCTAGGTAACTCCAAAAACGAACAACGAAAACACTTTATTTATCCTCTTTTTATTTTATTCAAAGATAAGCAACAAGTTTGCTACACTTGAAGAATAAATTTCCGACATACAGGTAGGGCCTAATCCGTGTCATAACTGCCTGACAAATCTAAGAATAAATAAATAAACAAATAAACGAAGTGGATATTTTGAATGTGCTTTGACCTGCCTGAAATTTACATCGTGGATGCTGGAAACAAGGTTGTGCTGCCCCTTTTACTTGCCTATGTGGATATTTCGACTGAGTTTTGACTTGACCCTCTGGATTTACCTGCCTGAAATTTACACCGTGGATGCTGGAAACAAGGTTGTGCTGCCCCTTTTACTTGCCTAGGTGTATTTATGCTGAGCGTGTAATTTTATTTTTATTTTGTGTGCTTCTACGTTTTACTTACTTTTACCTCGTCTTTTTACATGTTTCTTTGATTCATGTTTTACCCTTTTACTTGTATTTTACCTAAACTTTTATCTCAGCTTTTACTCCTAACTTTTTTACCTTTACGATCTTTTTACTCTTCTGCATACCTCCTTTTACTCCTACCTCTTTTCTGTTATTTTACGTATTTTTACTTAGAAGTTAGTTATTGTTATTTAAGCACTCCTGACAAATTTTCCGTAATTTTTCAGCCCTTCTGGCAAGTTTTTACTGTCTTTAAGCCCTTTTTTACGTTTTAACTTCAGTTTTATTTTAGTGCCTTCTGTACAGTGTTTCTTTCTGATCATCTTCATATTGGTCACGCTCCTAGTAGACCTGCAACTCCGGGGATAGTTTTAGCTGTGAAGTCGTGTTGGTTCCAAGCCGTCAGCTTGGTCCCATCACCCCCTTTTCGAGGAACGAACCGCTCATTTTCCTTAGCCCTTAAGCCTGAAGTCCCCGCCTCACGACTTTGGGGCTTACCTGTGTGTGTGTGTGTGTTGTGTGTGTGTGTGTGTGTGTGTGTGTGTGTGTGTGTGTGTGTCAGTTCGGCGTGCCTGCATGCATATGTGCCCTGTACTGTGTACTGTATGTGGAGAGAAAGAGAGACAAAGACAGAGATACAGTAAGAAAGCAAAAGAGGGAGAGGCTTATAACATATACATACATACTGCTAATTTGAATAAAATTGCATATTTGAATACCCAACAGAGATTGTTTCGAATAACCAATCGGATATAAGAAGAAGCAAGTACATGCCTCATGTATTAAGCAAATCATTCAATTTACATAATTTTCCATTCTTAAAAGTACTTCAGTAATGAAAAAGCGAGAATCTTCTCCGTTTTAAATTGCTTTTTTCCTGCTGTATTATATCCAGTGCAATTTTGTAAGTGGTATATTCTTTTCTGTGTTTCCGGGGAAAAAATATACACGATTTAATTGTCTCTCTCTCTCTCTCTGACAGGAATTTATAATAATAGTGTTTCATAATAAGTTTACGCATATTTCAAAATCAGTTATGACTATAATTAATAAATAGTGATTCGATGAAAGGCGACTTTAATGTGTAACTTTAATTGAAAAAGGATTACAATCGTCATGAAAACTACTCTTAATCAATAATGAACTTTAAAGAAAATATTGAAATGAAAGGCATGATAAAATAATGAATGCATTTACAAAGCTAATAACTTGAATAACCTAACAGCATTTATGAGCATTATAACATGGAATGAAGAATGTATGATATCAAAGAAGGAACTAGATGAACTTACCAATCTTCAATAGTACTTTAACACAAGGACAGTTGTTGTTACGAGGTATTCAGCCATTCATATCAGGTCACATCATTCACATTTGATTTCAGAAACCGCTTCAGGAAAATGTTCAGCGGAGATGATCTTTCTCGTACAAGCTGTAAAACAAACAAACACACGCGTGCGCGCGTGTAAGAATCCTAGTGTAACTATTATCATTCTCATTTTCGCTATTACCATATTTATTATAGCTATTATTTTAACTATAACTCTTGGATAAAGAAGGGGAAAATAAAGTGGGGGAGACAGAGAGGAAGGGAGGAAATGGAGGCTAAAAGTGGAAATTGAGATGGGGAAGGTGAAAAAGAGAAACGGAGGGGACTTGCACAGGGAAAGGGGATGGGTCACATTATTCCTTCATACCAGCTAATAAACCGGTGTCCCATCCCACGTTCTCGTCCCGTGATACTGTTGCCCCGCGAAAAGGAATCGTCCCGCCTCCTGTTCCGCGATAAACTTTACACTCGCGGCACTTTCGAGGAAAGCAGCACCGTCAGTTTCTGAATTGTGTCCAGGGGTGTAATCCATAGTACAGTGGCCAAGACCAGCTGAATATGTGCCAAGACTTCTTTTCCAATTGGGTCAATTCATTTGATCTTATTATTATTTTTGTTACATAGCCATCCAGCCTTGCAATTTCTTTTTCTTTCATTTTGATTTTTTTTTTTTTTTTTTTTTTTTTTTTTTTTTTTTTTTTTAATAATCATGTACAATTATGTAGTGTAATATGAAAGATACGTGCCTCTATATCTTGCATGCATCTTTCCGACACATTGCGCAGGCCCGCGCGGACACATGTGTTTTTTACCTTACTATCACTTAATTGATATGAATTTGAGAAATGTTAGGATAGTGGTAGAATCTTGTGTCGTTTTGCTACAATACCATTCCCTCGATTTTTTTTCAAAACAGTTTCCAAAGAGCATTTCAACTCGCACTTGAAAAGAAATTCCCTGTGCCCACTTTGCAAAGTTACCAGTGTTGGTGACCGTACCTCGCAATTGTCACGATTTATTTTCGTCAGTTCTTTGTTTGGTATGAAATACATTACATGCAGTCTATACATATTTTTGATATGATATAAAAAACGGGGCTTACAAAGGAGGTATATAACTATGGTAAACCATTACAATATATAATATAAAAAAGTGAAAACTAAGAATAGGTCAGCTGATTCTGTACTTAAAAAGCTGCTTACACTTCTTCCATGTACAATTAGAAGAGAAATGATGACAACAGTGACCCTCCACATGAGAATCAATTCTCTGCCTTAAAATATCGAGGTACTAAAGTGTATAACGGCGTGTTCCATTTACTATACTTAAGTGTGACGTGATTTGATAATGATATGACAATTTCATTCCCATGGTTCACTTCAAATGTAAATTGATTTTCAGATGAGCATATTTCCGACTTGGTTCTATCCAGGATAACGGCCTCTACATGTACGCAATGGGACAATACTTTGCGGAGCTACTGACGTCACCGTTCTTGTCTGTAATCAAGGGAACTACAACTAGTTCTGTCAACAGGGCCTCACCGTAGCCCTGCTGTTTTCACGTCCCCGGCCTACTCCTGCAATAGAACAGCAGGATCCTCTATGCACTTACTGGAGACGGACACGCACAGATGTAATGTTTCTTTATCTTGCCATAATGGCAATACC
>NW_020869263.1:20000-22500 GCF_003789085.1 Penaeus vannamei | reverse complement strand
TTATTACCTTAAATATTATTATTATACTTTCATTGTTATTATTATGATGATGATGATGATGGTGATAATGATTACTAACATCGGCATCATCATTGTTATCAATATTGTGTTTATTATCATTATTATTATTACTTCCGCCAAGGAATATGTTCTGTTGGTAGCGCTGGTTAGCTTGTTCGTTTGTTTCTTTGTTCTTTGGTTAGCAGGATAACTAGAAAAGGTATAAGATTTTTATCATTTATTTTTTATTCTTTTAGATTAATTAATAGATAAATTTATTTATTTATTTATTTTTGCCAGATGTGTGTCGTAGACCATTTACTTTTGACGATGAACCGGATCATGATACGGCTTCATATTTTTTTTTTATTATTATTTTTTTATTTATTATTATTATTTTTTTTTTATTATTTTTTTTTTTTTTTTTTTTTTTTTTTGAGGAGGATACATTACATTGCGAGATACGGGAACTTAAACTTTTTGGCACTGAAATTATCATTACCTCCGCAAACTAGGTTATGTTTTGGTAACGATAATTAGTTTGTTCGTTTGTTGTATGATTCATTAGCATTCCGAGACAGGGACAACAAAGTTTTTGGCACTTAGATTGTTATTATTATTATTATCATAATTATTATCATTATCAAAGTAATTCTCCAAGAGTTGATATTTTATTTGCACCATTAGACTTGTCTATTACTGTTATTATTATTGTTATTATCATTATAATTATCATGATCATTATTAATGTTATTATCATCATCACCAATATTATCATTATTATTATCATTATTATTATTACTATTACTATTACTCCTTATTACTATTACAAATTATTATTCCTAATATTATTATTAGTAGTATTAGTATTATCATTATTATTAGCATTAATATTATTATTATATTATCATATTATATTATTATCATTATCATTATCATTTACTACTATTAGTATCATTTTCGTGATCATTATTCCCATTATTATTATAATTATTATTTTCATTATCATTTTCATTGTTGTTGTTGTTCTTGTTGTTGATGTAATTATTATAATTATCATTATTACCATTGTCATAACAATTATTATCTGTTTTATCATTGATTTCATTATTATTACTATTATCATTACTATTATCATTGATACTAATATCTTTTTATATGAATATGTATATACATATATGTGTGCGTGTGCGTGTGCGTGTGCGCCTGTGTGTGTGTGCGTGTGTGTGTGTGTGTGTGTGTGTGTGTGTGTGTGTGTGTGTGTGTGTGTGTGTGTGTGTGTGTGTGTGTGTGTGTGTGTGCATGCTATGTGTTGTTATATATACACACACACACACACACACACACACACACACACACACATACACACATACACACACACACACACACACACACACACACACACACACACACACACACACACACACACACACACACACACACACACACACACACACACACACACACACACACACACACACACACACACACACACACATATATATATATATATATATATATATATATATATATTATAATATATTATATATATATATATATATATATATATACATGTATATATGTAGTGAGAGATGAGGATGTGTAAACTATATATATTTTTACTCCATGTTACAATCATATATTTATATGATATATGTTCAAATACATGTTGAGAGAGAAAAACGGACCTGGAATCTATTTTTCCCGCTGCAGCATTCGGCAAGACCCTTCCTCCGCGCCTTCTTTCGTATCTTTCCTATCCCTTTGTCTCTTCTTGCGCTCCTTCCTTTCCATCACGGCAGCCTTCCCTCCCCATTAACATAATCCCTCGAGCATCCAGTTTCATTGTGCCTTTGACTGGAGCATTATCTTTGATCTCCCGCTAGTGTAAAAGGATAAGTCGGATTTGCAATTTAGGGTAGGATGAAAGGGGGGAAATATATAAGTACTGGGAGCGGTTTGGTTTGTGTTAGGTGATAGTCCGTGTTGCGGTGGTGACATGTACAGGACTGATTTAGAATGAGTTATATATTCATCATTACTTCTTGCGAGGAATGTATATCATGTGAGGGAGATATATCTGGTGAGGAAAGTATTTTTGTGTTGAGGGGTAGGATTACATGGGAGGATATGGCGTGTACTAAAGGCACAATGTTTTTCAATCCTCCCTTCCCTTTTTCTTGTTTTTTTTTTTTTTTTGTTCTCTCTCTCAGTTAGAGGCTCTGAAAGTAAAGTTTGGGGAAAGGTTTTTAATATTTACTTTTCATTAGTAGATTGTTCATACTCTCTCTCTCTCTCTCTCTCTCTCTCTCTCTCTCTCTCTCTCTCTCTCTCTCTCTCTCTCTCTCTCTCTCTTCTCTCTCTCTCTCTCTCTCTCATCTGTTTACCTCTCTCCCTCTTTCTCTCTATCTATCATCTTATCCTCTGTCTACCTGACTCTCTCTCTCTCTCTCTCTCTCTCTCTCTCTCTCTCTCTCTCTCTCTCTCTCTCTCTCTCTCT
>NW_020869263.1:10000-12500 GCF_003789085.1 Penaeus vannamei | reverse complement strand
TGCCCTGGAGATCACAAAAAGTTATAAACGCTCATGTTATTAGGTATATAGTAATAATCAATATTTTTTTTCTCTAAAGAAAATATTATTTTATACTTCCCTGTTAGCATTATAATTATAATGACACGGGATCAGGCTATATAATAAAGAATAAATAGATATACGATTTTAGTGTTTAAATTCGAAATTAGGAAATTATCCCTAAACAATAGACCATCAAAAGTATTGAATATTGTACATAAGAATCAACATGATCGGTCCTACTCCTAACAATACGCATACTGCTATCGAGGTGGTGCAGTAAAATTCGAGAGAGAGAGAGAGAGAGAGGGGGGGGTGAAGGAAGGGAAGGGGGAGGGAGGGAAGGAGGGGAGGGAGGGAAGGAGAGAGGGGAGGGGGAAGGAGGGAGGGGGGGGGAAGAGGGAGGGAAGGGGGGGGAGGGAGGGGGAGAGAGAGGGAGGGAAGGAGAGAAGAGAGAGAGAGGGGGGTGGTGAGAGAGAGGGGGAGGAGGGAGAGAGGGAGGGAGGGAGGAGGGAAAGAGAGGAGAGAGAGAGAGAGAGAGAGGAGAGAGAGAGAGAGAGAGAAGAGAGAGAGAGAGAGAGAAAGAGAGAGAGGAGAGAGAGAAGAGAAAGAGAGAGAGGGGGGTGGAGAGAAGAGGGGGTGAGAGAAGAGAGGGGGTGGTGGAGAGAGAGAAAGGGAGGCGGAGAGAGGGAGGGAGGGAGGGAGGGATGGGGGATGGAGGGACTGAGGTAGAGATAGAGGGAGGGAGGGAGGTGGGAGGAGAGATGGAGGGAGCGAGAGAGAGAAGAGAGAGAGTGATAGATGAGAGAGCGAAATTGATAGATAGATAGATAGAGAGAGAGAGAGAGAAAAGAGAACAAAGAGAGATAGAGAGAGAGGGGGGGGTGGAGAGGAGGGAGGGAGGGAGGGAGAGGGAGGGAGGGAGGGAGGGAGGAGAGGAGGGAGACGAGAGAAGAGAGAGAGAGAGAGAGAGAGAGAGAGATTATGAAACCTACCGATAAAAAGTATATATCACAAACCTTTCCTAAATCCTTTAACAGTCTGCAAATAGCATTACAGTGGAAGAGTAATCTTCTTAAATTAGTCTGAAAGATTAAGTTTAACCATATAAAAAATACATTCATAAGCAGGATGATAATGTCGAATAATGGTTAATTTACTGCTCTCAATTTGGAGGTTCTGAAGCAAGTTAGAATTAACTGTTAATGGAGTTCCGAATTAAAATGGACAAAATCCCTAGCGTAATTACATTGAGAGGGCATTTATCCGTTTGGCTTCTGCCTAAAATCTGTAATAGAAATAGAGGTTTGAACGCCATATTTTTTTCCTCCGCTAATTATTATTGCTGTTTTATTTCTCTTCTTTAATTTTCCATTTTTTACATACATTAATCATAGCATGCATATTAAGATTTTTAAAAATGTTACTCCAAATTTCATTTCCACCTTGTGTTCATACTATTTAGACATGATTAACATCGTTATCCCTATCTTTTTTTTTTTTTTTTTTTTTTTTTATCTTGTCGCTAATGCGATTCCCGATACCACAGTCATTAGTACTTTATAACAATCCAGGTCCGTTTTGTGAAAAGGCTATTTCCTGTGACCGGAGCGAGGCGGCAGTGAGTGAAAAATCATTTATGATGGAATGAATTGGAGTGTATGACTACAGGACAGCGATGATTCAGTGAGGATACACAGTAACTTTAAAAGAAGGAATACAAGTAAAGGAAAAGAGAAATAAAGAAAACGTCTATATTCTAATGAAACACGATGGTGGACATCTCAATACTGCCTATCGTCCGCATTTTGTATAACAAAAAAATAAAAATAAATAAATAAATATAAAAAAATAAATAAAAAAAATATTAAATTAAAAGAATATTGTGTCATTCTAAGGCCCGAATGTTGAAAGCTTCTATCCTGAAAGATAATATTCTGCAGTATCAGATTGTACGTTTGGCAGGATAAAGGGATCAGTAACATTTCTTCGATACTCTTCTAGACAAGAGAGCTTGCATCAAGCCGGATCCGATGGCCGGCCGGAATACTTATCGTGAATGAACAAACCGTAGCATCAGAAAGGTGAAAATCCTAGCTGAGAACTGGAACGACCTGAGCTCCACCTCCTTTCCACCGAGCCGTAAAAATTCACAGGGTTTTGGAGGTTTCGTTTGCTGTCGTTTTTATTTTGCTGTCTTGTTTCCATTACTCTAACAGTTTAGAAATATACGAACAAGTAGACAATATGGGTTTTAGTAGATCCTCAGCACCCCACCCCCTCCTTAAATGATGCTCACCAAATGTGTTGTGTTCCGCGTGTGTGTACGCTCCCATAGCTTTCACAACAAGTGCGTGTGTGTTAACATGCTTATATGTATGCATGTGTATTTGCGCATGTTTGTGCGTGCGTTCAGATGCGTGTACGTGTCTGCGAGTGAGTGTGCATGCTGAATTGCTTACGTTCTTTGTGATACACA
>NW_020869263.1:0-2500 GCF_003789085.1 Penaeus vannamei | reverse complement strand
CGTCACTGTCCCCCACTTACGAGTCGAGCTAGGGTGGGTGCAGACAGCGGAAATTATCCGACCTTGCCTGACAGCTGACAGCTGAGTGTTGAGTAAGTGTGTGCTTGAGTGCGCTCCTGCTTGCGGTATAGCCAGCGGCGAGGGATTGGAGAAAGTTTTGTTAAACTTATCTTATGCCCTGTTGAAAAAGTCGTACAGGACCCTAAGCTTTATTCTATTGCTATTTTGTACAAGGGTGAGGTTTTAACTGCCCTGACCTTAGTTATTTTACGGAAAGGGAGCGGAAGGTCATAGAGGGAAATACAACAGATTCAGCCCCCCGGGAAGGAAGTAAAAATAATTCATAACCCAGGAGTATCGGAGACCCACTGGGGTGTCGGGGGAAACTGCCCAGAGGACAGCGGAGGGAACACAGTCCCCGACTCCCCAGCCATGGGACCTCATTTGTTTTCTTGGTGGTGGAAACCTGGGGTTTACCATGCCGGATGTTGACAAGAAATGATTTTGCGGATACACATAGAGTTGTATATACATCACGCCCTACCACCTTGTCCATTAACGGGCAGGAGGTTAGGGCCCTACGTAGTAATAATAAATCTGTCGCTTCCATTGCATCTGTAGGTCTGAAGGGACGCTGGAGGACCAAGACGGGGAAAGCTGCAGGAGTTTTGTGGAGTTTTCTGGCACAGACTAGATTTATTTAAATGAGTGAGATAACAGTTTTGGAATCCTCCTGGATTCCATCATCAGGTCTGAAGGGGAAGAGGAGAGGGAGTATCCCACCGAGGATCCTCGTCTTTGCTATGTCTAATTCCTTTTACTTGGAGAGCCGCTTCTACTCTCAGACGTTCGATGTTACCAGGGGCTGCCCTCTCTCCAGACCTGGCAAACTTGCTTGTGGAGTTCTTGGAAACGGAGATTGTCCCTTTCATTTCCCTTCGTCTTTCCGTTAGGCTGATATATGTGGACGATGTCTCCGCTCTCTGGCTGCATGACCCTGCCCTGTTCCCTGACTCCTCTGTCACTCCTTTCATCCGTTTCAAAGTGGAATGGGAGGTTAACAGCAAACTCCCCTTCTTGGATACTCTGCTTAATCGCTATGCTGACCTCTTTTGCATATACAGATAGACCATGCACAATGGTACGTACACTTCACGTACCACCCACTCCATGTTCTCGATGTCGCTTTATCCAGGGCGCGGCGTACCTTTTGTTACGACTCCTATCTTAAAGACCCCTCATATGCCCATCCTCAGCCTGCCCTACACTGAAGAAATCTGCTCTCTCCTTCGTCCTCTTCACCCTCTCAACTGCAGACTCGTCTTTCGCCAGGTGGACACTCCGTCGCAACCTGATCCACACCTGCCTTCCCTCTACCTCGAAGGTGGGCATCTATGCTATTCCTGTTGTTGTTGTTGTTGTTGTTACATTCGCTAGCCATGCAAGAATGAGGAGTGCGGCATGACTAGCCCGGGTTACGCGTATGCCACCCGGAAGAGTAACTGGAGAAGTGGTGGTGATGGCTATCTGTCGTGATAGACATGAGATATATGATTTTTTTTTTTTTTTTTTTTTTTTTTTTTTTTTTTTTTTGGTAGCAGTAGTATTATAATGTCATCTAGGAGGAGGGTCTCTGGTGAAGACTAATAGTGAGTCTGGGAGACTGAGCATTTCCACTAGGCATCTGGCAGCTGTAGATGCAAAGTGGCTTTCATCTTGTCGGTTGTTGCTGTGGAATTTCCTGGGTCGGAGATGTTGGATGCTTGGGCAGTCTAGTACGTAGTGTATCAGGGGTTCTTGAGTGATTGTGTCGCACAATGTACAAGGCTTGGGAACCCGCATGTCAATCTCCCAATTGCAGCGGTAACCCAAGCGAAGTCTGTGAAAGATGGCAGCGGTGTTTCGTGAGAGGTTGTTGACAAGGAAGGGGGGATTGCATTCAGTAACTATCTTGTACCAGCTTGCGGATGGTGAGCCTGCAATGACCCATGCACGGTGCTCGATGAGGAGAGTTTCGTAAGCGGCTCTCCGTACGTGCTTCTTCAGCTGGCTGAGGCTTGGAGGAATGTGGCCTGTGACTAAGAGGTTCTTGAGGCTGTTTTTAGCAGCAGTGTCAGCTAAATCGTTGCCTGTGATATTGACATGGCTTGGTATCCACCAGAAAGTTAGGATTTTCTCCTGTTCTTTTAGTTGTCGTATATGGAACAGGACTGTTGAGATAAGCCTTAAGTTGTCTGTGGCTTGGGTTCTCCTTAGAACCTGTAAGGCTGAGAGGGAGTCTGTGAATATGTGGATGGTTGAATGTGTTTGATACAGTGCATATTTTAGTGCCATTTTGATGGCATATAATTCTGTTTGTAGAGTGGAAGCTCCATTTGAGACTCGACGTGCAACACTGGTTCCGTTGGTAATAAAGGCTGCTCCTGCTTTGCCATTTGTTTGATCGACCGAGCCGTCAGTGAATAGTAAGAGAGCTTCTGGTTGTCTGAGTGAAGCTATA
>NW_020869262.1:2376173-2378673 GCF_003789085.1 Penaeus vannamei | reverse complement strand
AGGAGGAGGAAGGGGAAGAAGGAAAGAAGAGGAAACGAGGAGGAAGGGATGGAAGAAGAGAAGAGGAAAGGAAAGGAGAAGGAAAAGGAGGAACAAAGGAAGAGGGAGAGAAAAGAGGGGAAGCAGAGAGAGGGAGGTAAATTTGAACTTGAAAGAAAAATAAGAAGGGAAGGGAGAAAAAGAGGAAAAGGGGAAAACGAGGAGATAGAAGGAGGAGACGGAAGAAGAGGAAGGGAAGGGAGGAAAGGAAAGGAAGAGGAAGATGAATGAAAGGAGAATGAAAGGGAGGAAGAGAAGGCGAGGAAAGGAAAATGGGAGGAGAAAGGGAAAAAAGGAAAATGAAAGAGAGAAAGTTAAGGGAAAGAAATAGAGAAAGGTAAAGAAGGAGAAAGAAGGAGAAGAGCACAAAGAAAGAAGAAAATGCGAAAAGAGAAAGGAAGGAAAGGAGAGGAACGAAAAAAAGGACAAGGAAGAGGGAGGGAAAGAAAGAAGAGGAAGAGAGAAATGAGAGGAAGGGGAAGGAAGAGAAGGAAAATTAAAGAAGAGGGAGGAGAGAGGAAGAGAAGGAAAATTAGGAGGGAGAGAGGAGAGGGAGAGAGAGGAGAAGGAGAGGAGAGGGAGGAGGAAGACGTTACGTGAGGAAGAGATAAAAGAAAGGTGAGGGAGGGAAGGAGAGGAAGAGACATGGAAAACTAAAGAAAAGGAAAGGAAGGAAAAGAAAAGAAGAGGAAATGGAAGAAAGGGAGGAGATAAGAAAGGAAATGAAAGGAAGAAGGAAGAGGCAAAGGTAAAATGATATCTTAGGAAAACAAAATAATATCTAATACATTATGAAACAATGAACGTGATATCGAATACAAATGGACATAAAAAAGAAAGAAAGAAAGAAAAATAAGGGAAACATGAGTATAAAGCAACAGGAATGCTCGTTTTAGAATTTATATAATGATAGCAATGATGTCAATAGTAAAGAGCAAGGGCAAAGCAGGTCACGTCTCTGAGAGATAACAGAGATAAAATACAAATAACGATAACAAAAACAGGTTGTATCTCTGCATTTGAACAATAATGAATATACATGATAACGGGAGTGATGGCATTGTGAAATATGAATGGCATCGGCAAAACAGGTCGGTTGTAGAAGGAAGGAAGGAAGGGAGGGAGATGGAAGATGAAGAAGAGAAATGGGTGAATGGGAAATGAAGAAAGGGGAGAAAGAGAGGGGAAGAGGAGGAGGAGAAAGAAATAGAGGATGGGGGAGGACGGAAAAGGGGAAGTAAGGAGTGGAGGATAAGAGAAAGGAGTAGAAATAAGGGAATGAGAAGGATCAGGTGGAAGAGAAGGAGACGAAGGAAGAAGAAAGAGACGAACGCGTAGTGGAAAGGATCGGAGATGGAGAAAGGAAGTGGGAAAGAAAGTCAGAAGAGAGAAGAACGAAGACGAAAGAGGAAGAAAAAAAGGAAAAGGAGATAACACGAAGAAGGAAGCGGTAAAATAGAAGGTAGAAAAAAAAAAGACAGAAAGAATACGAGCAAACAGAGGAAGAGTAGGAGAGAGAGAGGAGTCGGAAGGGAAAGCGGGAGGGAGGAGGAAGCCTAAAAATAACCTTCGATACAAATGGAATCTAAACAACACTATTTTCAGACCTACAGACCGCTCTGCTCGTTAGATTTGCATATCATCGATCATTTGATTAAAACACATACTAGTGTTAAGGGAGGAGGAGGAGGGAGGGAGAGGGGGAGAGGCAGGAAGAAAAGGACGGGAGAGAAGGGAAAGAGGAAGAGGAGGAAAGGGTAAGGGAAAGGGGGGGAGAACAAGGGACGGGGAGAGGAAGGAGGAAGGGAGGGAGAGGAGGAAGGGGAAGGGAAAAGGAGACGAAAGGAGAGAGGAAGAGGAGAAAGGTAAGGGAAGGGGGGAGGAGGAAGGAGGGAGAGGAGGAAGAAGAGGAAAGGGGGGGGGGAAGGGAGAGAAAAGAGGAAGAAGGAGAAGGAGGAAGGTAGGGAAAGGAGAAGGGAAGGAGAGGGGGTTGAGAAGGGAAGGAAAGGGAGGAAGGGAGAGGGAGAGGAGGAAAGGGTAAGGGAAAGGGGGGAGGAAGGAGAGGAGGAGAAAGTGTAGGGAGAGGAGGAAGGAGGAAGGGGTAAGGGAAAGGGGGGGAGGCAAGGGACGGGAGAGGAGAGAAAGGATGGTGAGGGAAGATAGAAGAGGAGGAAGGGGAAGGAGACAAGGACGGGAGGAGGAAGGAGAGGATGGCGAGGGAAGGAGGGAGGGGGAGGAGGGAAGGGTAGGGAAAGGAGGGAGTGGTTGGGATAGGAGGGACGAGGAGAAGGAAAGAATAGGGAGAGAAGGGAGAGGTAGGAGAGCAGGTCGCGGCAGAGAAGGAGGGGAGGGAGGGTATGCGAGGAAGCAAGAAGACGAGGAAGGGAGGAAGAGAGGAACAGGTTGAGAGAGGATGCAAAGGGGAAGAGAAAGGGGTAGAAAGAGCGGAGAAGGAGAGGAG
>NW_020869262.1:2346173-2351173 GCF_003789085.1 Penaeus vannamei | reverse complement strand
ATGCTATGAGCAGTGCTCTTACCCCTTGTGAACCCGTGCAGGTGTTCATGGGGGGGACCCGTTTTCCATCGAGCCTGTTGAGTACCATCTTCTCAGCTGTTTTACCCAGGCAGCTGAGAAGAGAGATGGGACGGTACTTGCCAGGCTCCTTTGGTTTTGGGATGGGAACTATTGTGGCTTGTTTCCAGCTCTGGGGCACCGTGGCTGTTTGCCAGGATTTGTTGATAACCTGCAATAATGCAAGTTCTCCTGCAAGGCCTAGATGCGAAATGATGGGGTGAGATCCCATCAGATCCCGGTGCTGAGCCAGAACTGGATTTGTATGATTTTCTTAGTTCCCTAAAAGAGAACAAGGCATCCGTTTCATCAGCTTCGAGTGCCTTGTCTCTTATGAGAGCAAGTCTTTCTGGATTTAAGTTTTGTTGTTTTTCTCTCATCATTGGAGGCAGATTGTTGGTGCTGGTTCTGTCAGAGAACTCAAGCACCAATCTGTTAGCCTCTGATTGTGGGTCATGATGAGTGCATTTCGGGGCTTGGCGGCTTGTCGCTTGCCTGACCCGTTTCCACAACTCTGTAAGGCTGGTCTGGTACCCAAAAGTTTGGCACCATTCCAGCCATTTTTCCTGCCTTACTCTGTTGGCAGTTTCCTTGCATCCATGACAGCTTCCCTCAACAGGGCCAGATTGTCGGGAGATCTTTGCCGTCGGAAGTTTTTCTACACATATTAACCCTGTGGTTGATCTCTTTGATCTCGTCATTATAGTACCAGGCGTCTTTGTGAGTTCTGGACCATGGGCGAGTTCTGGGGATGGTTTGTGAGGCTGCCTGGTTTATGGCCTAGATTAGCCTTGCCTCTAGCACATCCACGTTTTCATTATTGTTATTGGGTTCATTGTCTTCAGACATCGAGCCAAGTCTTCCTGGAAGGCAAACCAGTTAGCCTTGTCTGTTTTCCATTTAGGAATGTGATGTGGTCTTTGGGCTGGATCTGCATCCATTAGTGTGGTGACTATGCCGTAGTGATCACTAGTAACTGTATCATCGACACACCACCGAATTCTCTCCACCATTGTTGCAGTGGCAAAGGTGAGGTCTAGGACCCCTCCCTTCACATGCGTTGGTTCTTTGGTGTTGAGAAGAGCGATCTCAGGGAATGTCTCAAGCACTTCTGCTATGTGAATGCCTGCCGCGTTCGGCCTTTTGCGGGGATTCAGCATGGCTATGTGTGCATTGAAGTCTCTCCCTATGATCACTCGGTCTTGTGCTGCAGTAGCACAGACCTGGTTTAGATCTAAGCTCTCACACAGTGGTTTGCTATAAATATATATTTTTATAGGGCCCCCAGGTAGCTGAATCTCAACAGCAAGAGATTCAACACCATCTCCACAGTGCGGCGGGTTGGTTATTAAGGAGCACGAGATAGCTTCTTTTACCAGGGTCATCAGGCCTCTAGCACCATCCAGGTTTGGAGTGGTGAAGGCATGATATCCCGAGAAGCACACGGATCTCATAGTTAGTGTCTCCTGGAGCATGATGACGTCAATGCTCCTTGCTCGCACAACTGACTGGAGAAAGGAGTTCTTGCTTTTATAGCTACAGATATTCCACTGCAGAATGCTTAGATTGTGTGCCATGAGTCACTTGCTTCAGCTTCAGATGCCCCAGTGCTGGTGGCATCAGATAAATACAGATCCTCGTTGATTGAGGATTGTACAACTTCCTCTACGTCAGACACTCCGGTTAAGGCTCTACCTAGGGGTGTAGAGCCTAGGTTGGAAGTGCCACCTCGGGTCACGGGACGAGACTTTGGCTGTACAGACTCGGCCTGCAGTGGGGGCTTCTGCTGCACAGTTTCAGCCTGTCCTGACAGACTAGCTGGGGTTTCTCGTAATGCTTCTCCCGAAGCTAGCCTGCCATCCAAGGATTTAGGGAGGGGAGCGCTGCTCGTTATCGGTTTGGAGGCTTCTAGCTTCCTTCCCTTCAGAGCGGCCACAATTTGGGTCATAGCCGTCATTGCGACTTGCACTGCTTTCTCCGCCTCCTCACTGGTCCTCCCCAAGGCTGTTGCTACTGCAGAAACTACAGCACTCAACAGGAGAGTCATATCTTTCTTGTCAAAGAAAAGATTATTATCTACTGGGGGGACCATTGCTGTGGACTTTGAACCTTTTTCCCTTTGGTTCTTTGTTGTGGTTTTGCCACTAGCAAGCTTGGGGAATTCCTCTCTGTTAGAGGTATCCAATTTTCGCTGTGGGGGCGACTCCTTCCTCTTAGGAGGTCGGGGAGTCTTTCTTTTTGGTTTTGTTTTTTGTTTTTGCCCCAGACGTAGGTGCCTGGGGGCGCAGGGACAAAGTCAGGACGCTTTTTGGCTAGCTCCTGCTTTTTAATCACTGCCTGTTTCCTGACAAAGCAAGCCAGGCTACAGGCATGATGTTTTTTGGCACAGTTTGGACACTTGGCTGTTGTGTCCTTCTGGCCATCTTTGTGTGCCTTGATACACACTTCGGTTTCGTGTGCCTCGCTGCATACACCACATTGGGTTTGGCCTTGCAGTTGGCCTGGTGATGCCCAAATTTCTGGCACGTGAAACACCTCAAGGGCGCTGGCACATATGTCCTGAGCTTGTATGAGCCCCAGTTACACAGATCAAGGAAAACCAGGACTTGTCTGGTTGGAGACTTCCCTTTGGTCATGCGGGAAGCCTCCACCACTTGTGGGAGAGACGTGATCACCTCCACGTCGAACCCTAGTGGGAAGCCAAGTAGCACCATCTTGGACTTTTTCTCTTGGGAGGTCAGTGGTGAGATACACACCTTTCTCCCGTCTTTTAGCACCTTGATTTCCTGCAGGAAGTTCATGGTGGCTTTGTCTTTGGGGGCAAGGATCATGCCCTCATCTCTAGAGATTCGGATTGATAGTCTGACGTTTCTTTTTCCAATGCCCTTACCAGCTGGTATGCATTGTCGAAGTCTTCAGGTTTTTTTGGTACCTTAAACTGCGTTAGTCGATTTGGGGTGTGCTCTGCCTCTTCAGAGTCAGTTTCCACCCTTCGTCGCTTCACGCCTCCCCTTTGCAGGGGTTTAAGGCCTTTAGAAGTGGGGGCAGCTGGTTTGGCTGGTTCAGCTAGAGCCCCTTCTTGACTGAGGGAGTTCTGACGGGAGTTCAGGTTTCCCTCAGTCTGGTGTGCATGGACAGACTTTGTGTTTGGTGTTTCTGTCTTGTCCTTGCTCGGTTCAGCAGGCCGGACACGTTCGGTCTGCTGTGTCAGGATGATTGGTTGCCTGTATTGTCGAGGGCATTGGGGATGCTGAGAATTGAGGTGGTTGCTCTCTCATAGATACTGTCAGAGGGTATAGGAGTGCCGAGTTCTGTGGTACTAACCATAGATTGGTTGTGACTACCCTTCGGGTTCACTTCAAAACTCCCGAGTGGTCCAATGATCACCTTAGAGTGTTGCATTTGGACAGGCTGAGGGAAGGGGAGTGTGCCCGTGGGTTTGTTGAGGCAGTCTCTGGACGTTTCACAGCACTCCAAGTACTTCTGTGGGATACCTTCAAGCGCAAAACGGTTGATACTGCTCAAGAATCGATTGGTGAACGCCTGAGAGCAAGACAGAATTTTATCTTACAGGAGACACTGGATGCCACAGATGCTTGTTGTACAGTTCATCTGACAGGGGATTAGGATTTGCACCGATCTCTGGTGCGCAGAACTCGGTCGCTGTTAAGATGGGACGAGGTACAGTTTATTAGGAGTCTTGCAGAGGAGGTACAAGGCCATTTCTTAGTAAATGACCTTCGTCCTGCATACCAAGCCCTGAGAAAGCTTAACTCCAAGCCCTCTTCACAGGTGACAGCAGTTTGCTTAGCAAGTGGCCAGATCGTTTCGGATCCAGTTGTGGTGCTAGTATTTTGAACAGTTGTACCAGGTTGACCCACCAACAGTTAACTTGGATGCAGGGAGTGCCAAGATTCCAATACTAGACCCACCCATCAGTGAGGATCCACCCTCCCTAACTGAAGCTAGGGCAGCGATCTCCAAGCTGAAGAGTGGTATAGCAGCAGGTATCAGCAGCATACCAGCTGAAATGTTGAAGGCTGATGGTAAGCCTATGGCGCGGGGGTTACTTGCTGTCTTGACTGCCATCTGGCGATCCAGTACCATTCCTCCTGACCTGTTGAGGGGTGTGGTCATCCCTCTCTGGAAGGGGAAGGGGGATCGATGGGATTGCAGCAATCACCGAGGCATCACATAGCTCAGTATACCAAGCAAGGCACCAGAGGCCAGAGCAATTTGGATGCACTCCTGGTTAACTCCACAGTAGACCGTATCCTTGAGCTTCGAGTCACTGTAGAGCGCCGTCGTGAGTTCATGCGTGGGCAGTTTGCAGCCTACATCAGCCTCAAGAAGGTATTCTATACAGTGCATCGGGAATCAATCTGGGATATCCTGAGACTGAGGAATTCCAACAAGGATTATTGGACTAATAGCAACCCTATATACTGATACTGAAAGTGCTTTAAAGTGTCGAGGGAGTGGGGGGTGGTCGAGCTTCTTTCCTGTTAGTTCAGGAATGAGGCACCAACACGTTTTAACACGCATGGACTGGATACTGGGCAGAGCTACTGTTCAAAGTCATTGCGGAGCAACTCTTGGTAATATGAAGGTTACTGACCTTGACTTTGCCGATGATGCCGTTATCCTACCTGAGTCTATGGAAACCTTAGTGGTGGTTCTGGATGCATTTAGTAATGAAGCAAAGCCCTTGCGTCTAGAGGTCTCCTGGACCAAGATCCAGGACTTTAGGGACTTGCTAGGAGAACCTGTTTAGTCGATACGTGCTTGCGGCGAGGACATCGAAGTCACAGAAAGCTTTACATATCTTGGTAGTGTAGTTCATAACTCTGGGTTCTCAGACCAGGAAGTCAGCAGACAGATTGGCCTGGCAGCAGGGGTCATGAACTCTCTTGACAAGAGTATTTGGAGATGCCGGTACCTGT
>NW_020869262.1:2338673-2341173 GCF_003789085.1 Penaeus vannamei | reverse complement strand
TTTCCCAACCCCTGTACCCCTTTCCTTTCTCACTTACCCCTCCTTTTTTCCTCTTTCCTTCACGTACCTGTTCCCCTTCTCCTTCTCCTTGCTTTTGTCCTTTACCCTTTCATTGATTCAGTATTTGATTCTGTTGCTATTTGTGTTCACGTCCTTCGATGCCTTCTTTTATTTCTATTCGCTATCATCGAATTATTCGTCTATTCTTTACTTTATAGTTGTGACTAGTCTCTCTTCCTTCTGATTGTTAGCCTACTATCCTTGATATTTCCCTTTAACATCTTCTATCACCTCTTTTTCATCCTTAGATTAACAAATCTAATCACTATTTACCATTTATTTGTCACTCCCCCCCCCCCTCTTCCCTCCCTCCCTTACTTTTTTCATCCTTTAATTTACAAACTTTATAATTCTATTTGGATGTTCATCTCTCTCTCTCTCTCTCTCTCTCTCTCTCTCTCTCTCTCTCTCTCTCTCTCTCTCTCTCTCTCTCTCTCTCTCTTCTCTCTCTCTCTCTCTCTCTCTCCCTCTCCCTCTCTCTTCTCTTTTAGTCTTTCTCTTTTAGTCTTTCTCTCTTTTAGTCTTTCTCTTTTTCCTTCTCTCTCTCTCTCTCTCTCTCTCTCTCTCTCTTCTCTTCTCTCTCTCTCTCTCTCTCTCTCTCTCTCTCTCTCTCTCTCTCTCTTTCTCTCTCTCTTTCTCATCTATTTCTTCATTTTTCTCCTCCTACTCCTCCTCCTCCTCTTCCTAAGAGGATTGCCATGAATAATCATAGATTCATAGATTGATTTTACATGTTCGAGGGTTTTTACTCATGCATTAAAAAAGAAGGAAAGAGAGAAGAGGAAAGAATGAACAGAAGATAGCCAAGAATAGTATATAGGTACAGATAAACAGATACAGATATATAGATATAGACTTCCTTATCGACAGGAAAATCTTTATATATCTTATCTATCTAATGAACGAAAGAACATCGCAAGAAAAAAATGGAAAGAATAAGGAAAATGGATAAAAGAAACGACCTTCGAAGACGACCCAAACGGTGTCCTTTAACTGCACAGGAAAACAGTAGGAATACAGATTTCATGACGTGCACTCGGACGCGAAAACAAATCCGAATATCGAGAGGCATAAAAGTTTTTTTTTTTTTCGAACGCGCATTTTTCTTTTCGTTCGTGTTTTTTTTTTCTTTCTCTTTTTTTTCTTTATTCTTCTTCTCTTTCTTCGTCTTTCTTGTCTTTTTTCTTTTTCTTTTCCTTCTTCTCTTTCTACTTTTTTTGCTCTTCTTTTTTCTCTTCTTCATTTTCTTCGTCTCCTTCTCTTTTCTTCTTCTCTTTTTCCTTCTTTTTCTTCTTCTCCTTCCTCTATTTTTTCCTCTCCTTCAATTTTCCTTATTCTAATGTTTCCATCCTATGAAGAGTAAGAGATGATATATAGAAGACAGTAAAAGCGAGTCAGAGAGAAAATTAGGTAAGAAGAAGGCTAAGATAAAAGACAGGAATAGAGAAAGACTTCATTACACATACGGAGAATAAGGGAAAGGGAGAGAGGGAAAGAGATGAGGGATGAGGGAGAAGAATAAGAGAAATAAAGGAGAGGGAGAGAGAGAAAGAGATATTCACAATGCGAGAGGAAAGGGGGAGAGGATTATCATACACACTTATCTTGTCATGCACACGGTGAGTGGAAATGAAAAATAATGATAAGAAAGACATAGACAAAGGAAGAGAGAGAGAGAGAGTAACAGACAGGCGGATAGGCAGAGACACAGATAGATAGAGACAGTGAGATGAAAAAAATAGGCAAAGAGACAGAGACAGGCAGACAGAAAGACGTACGTATTAAGAAATACAAGAAATAAAACAAACAGAGAATCTGAGAAGGAACAGGATCCAGATACAAGTCACATACCAACGTTTGCTTGAGCTTAAAAAAAAATCATTTATGGTAGATGGATCGCATCTACTTTCTGAACTGATGTCCTATCTCTTTGAGGAGTGATTGTGCGTGTGAGTTCCCACAGGCTGGATGCTGAAGGCGAGTGGAGATCTCCGGGGAGCCGGTGCGGGTCCCCGGGGCGAAGGGCTGAGTAGTCCCTGCGTTGCTGCTGCTTGTGGTCGTGGTCAGTTGGAGAATCGAGGGATGCTGGTCTGTACCAGCTGCCCGGAACGAGGGGACCTGCGGTCCAGTGAGAGAGTCGTGAGGTGTCCGCGTCATTCAATCGTGTGTCGAGTCTGAGTCATCAAGAGGCGGCTGATTAGCGAGGACAAGGCTGTCTGTGTCCAACCTGGCAATCATGCGAAGCGGCAGGTTGCGGGGTCGAGGTAAACACTCACAAAGTGCCATGCTACTTATTTCCGTCTCTCTCCCCATGTATCTTGTTTCATCTGCGTTTTTGTTTTCTTAAGCTGTTACTTTCCCCCCTTTTGTTGCTATTTTCATTTTCTTTCGTTCTTTCTTTTTCAGTTTTTAGGTTATTTTACCTGTTTTGATTTTCAGC
>NW_020869262.1:2321173-2328673 GCF_003789085.1 Penaeus vannamei | reverse complement strand
CTCCGGAGAAGTGTCAAGTGGTGTCATTCAGTCAGATGGTCTCGCTTCCTCCGGAAAAGTGTCAAGCGGTGTCATTCAGTCAGATGGTGTCGCTTCCTCCGGAGAAGTGTCAAGCGGTGTCATTCAGTCATATGGTGTCGCTTCCTCCGCAGAAGTGTCAAGTGGTGTCAGTTCAGATGGTGTCGCTTCCTCCGGAGAAGTGTCAAGGTGTTCAGATGGTGTCGCTTTCCGGAGAAGTGTTCAAGCGGTGTCATTCAGTCTCGCTTCCTCCGGAGAAGTGTCAAGTGGTGTCATTCAGTCAGATGGGTCGCTTCCTCCGGAGAAGTGTCAAGTGGTGTCATTCAGTCAGATGTGTCGCTTCCTCCGAGAAGTGTCAAGTGGTGTCATTCAGTTAGAAGGAAGTGTCAAGCGGTGTCATTCAGATGGTGTCGCTTGTGTCAAGCGTGTCATTCAGTCAGAGTCGCTTCCTCCGGAGAAGTCAAGCGGTGTCATTCAGTCAGATGGTGTCGCTTCCTCCGGAGAAGTGTCAAGTGGTGTCTTCAGTCAGATGGTGTCGCTTCCTCCAAGTGTCAAGCGGTGTCATTCAGTCAGATGGTGTCGCTTCCTCCGGAGAAGTGTCAAGGTGTCATTCAGTCAGATGGTGTCGCTTCCTCGAGAAGTGTCAAGTGTCATTCAGTCAGATGGTGTCGCTTCCTCCGGAGAAGTGTCAAGCGGTGTCATTCAGTCAGATGGTGTCGCTTCCTCCGAGAAGTGTCAAGCGGTGTCATTCAGTCAGATGGTGTCGCTTCCTCCGGAGAAGTGTCAAGCGGTGTCATTCAGTCAGATGGTGTCGCTTCCTCCGGAGAAGTGTCAAGTGGTGTCATTCAGTCAGATGGTGTCGCTTCCTCCGGAGAAGTGTCAAGTGGTGTCATTCAGTCAGATGTCGGAAGTGTCAAGTGTGTCATTCAGTCAGATGGTGTCGCTTCCTCCGGAGAAGTGTCAAGCGGTGTCATTCAGTCAGATGGTGTCGCTTCCTCCGGAGAAGTGTCAAGCGGTGTCATTCAGTCAGATGGTGTCGCTTCCTCCGGAGAAGTGTCAAGCGGTGTCATTCAGTCAGATGTCGCTTCCTCGGAGAAGTGTCAAGTGGTGTCATTCAGTCAGATGGTGTCGCTTCCTCCGGAGAAGTGTCAAGTGTCAGCTTCCTCCGTGTCAAGTGGTGTCATTCAGTCAGATGGTGTCGCTTCCTCCGGAGAAGTGTCAAGTGGTGTCATTCAGTCAGATGTCGCTTCCTCCGAAGTGTCAAGTGGTGTCATTCAGTCAGATGGTGTCGCTTCCTCCGGGAGAAGTGTCAAGCGGTGTCATTCAGTCAGATGTGTCGCTTCCTCCGGAGAAGTGTCAAGCGGTGTCATTCAGTCAGATGGTGTCGCTTCCTCCCGAGAAGTGTCAAGTGGTGTCATTCAGTCAGATGGTGTCGCTTCCTCCGGAGAAGTGTCAAGTGGTGTCATTCAGTCAGATGTGTCGCTTCCTCCAAGTGTCAAGTGGTGTCATTCAGTCAGATGGTGTCGCTTCCTCCGGAGAAGTGTCAAGCGGTGTCATTCAGTCAGATGGTGTCGCTTCCTCCAGAAGTGTCAAGTGGTGTCATTCAGTCAGATGGTGTCGCTTCCTCCGGAGAAGTGTCAAGCTCATTCTGTCGCTTCCTCCGGAGTCAAGTGGTGTCATTCAGTCAGATGGTGTCGCTTCCTCCGGAGAAGTGTCAAGTGGTGTCATTCAGTCAGATGTTGTCGCTTCCTCCGAAGTGTCAAGTGGTGTCATTCAGTCAGATGGTGTCGCTTCCTCCGGAGAAGTGTCAAGTGTGTTCATTCAGTCAGATGGTGTCGCTTCCTCCGCAGAAGTGTCAATGTCATTCAGTCAGATGGTGTCGCTTCCTCCGGAGAAGTGTCAAGCGGTGTCATTCAGTCAGATGGTGTCGCTTCCTCCGGAGAAGTGTCAAGTGGTGTCATTCAGTCAGATGGTGTCGCTTCCTGCAGAGAAGTGTCAAGCGGTGTCATTCAGTCAGATGGTGTCGCTTCCTCCGGAGAAGTGTCAAGTCATTCGGTCAGAGTGTCGCTTCCTGTCAAGTGGTGTCATTCAGTCAGATGGTGTCGCTTCCTCCGGAGAAGTGTCAAGCGGTGTCATTCAGTCAGATGGTGTCGCTTCCTAGAAGTGTCAAGTGGTGTCATTCAGTCAGATGGTGTCGCTTCCTCGGAGAAGTGTCAAGTGGTGTCATTCAGTCAGATGGTGTCGCTTCCTGTGTCAAGTGTCATTCAGTCAGATGGTGTCGCTTCCTCCGGAGAAGTGTCAAGTGGTGTCATTCAGTCAGATGGTGTCGCTTCCTCCGGAGAAGTGTCAAGTGGTGTCATTCAGTCAGATGGTGTCGCTTCCTCCGCAGAAGTGTCAAGTGGTGTCATTCAGTCAGATGGTGTCGCTTCCTCCGGAGAAGTGTCAAGTAGTGTCATTCAGTCAGATGGTGTCGCTTCCACCGGAGAAGTGTCAAATGATGTCATTCAGTCAGACTCGCTTCCTCCAGTGTCAAGTGGTGAGTCTGTCGCTTCCACCGAGAAGTGTCAAATGATGTCATTCAGTCAGACGGTGTCGCTTCCTGTAGAGAAGTGCCAAGTGGTGTCATTCAGTCATATGGTGTCGCCTCCTCCAGAGAAGTGTCAAGTGGTGTTAATCAGACACTGTGAGTCCGCGTTCTTTTCCTTAAGCTCTGACGGTGCAGGATGGCAATGACATCAATATGACAATACTGCAATACCTGGCGGCCGTAGGATTTCTCAGTAGCGTGTGGCGGACGTGAGTGGCGACCGTCACATGACGTAGGCTTGGAGGCCGTGGGCGCGGGCGGAGGCGTGGACGAGGTCGTGGGCGCGGGCGGAGGCGTGGACGAGGTCGTGGGCGTCACGAGGGGCTTCGGGTGCGCAGTCTAAATGAGCGCAGGACGTGCGGGAAGACTGAATGTCGAATTAGGATAGAAATGCCGAGAATACAAATGTCGGGACGATGTCGGATTTACGTGTGTGGATTCCCGAAAGACGAAGAGGAGGCGGCGAGCGATCGGCTGGAGTGAGGGCCTGGAGGGGCGGCGTGGGCACTGAGAGCATATTCGGTAGATATAAACGTTGCTCTTGGTGGAATGAAAGTCTCGCCCTCGAAAGCTAAATTGCGTTAGATGTAAAGAAAAACACCTGGAGTTAGTTCGTATAACTTGAATTAGATATCGCGAATATGATCATTTAGAGCAACTATTTCTAGTCACTGATGCTTTGCTGAATCAAGAGACGTGGCTATGCAGTTTTCATCATTAGTAAATAACAAATGCTTTGTGCATTTGTCAGCGCCATGCAACGTCAACCATGCATGAGAATGTCGTGGACCTTGTCGGGTCGCCGTATAGTGGCTGAGCAGTGGCGTGGCACCGGAACCTGGCACTGTCCTGGCATTCGTGCTGGTCATTAAAAATTCTCCGCTTCTATTTGGTGTGGCGACCAACTCTGGGAATTCTGTACTACTGATTGTCTCTGCTTATATGCCGTCTAATGCCGACAGATCCAGCCGAGGGATAATTCCGTGTTTTGGCAGCGCGTCAGGATGAAAGCTCTCCTATCAATTATTAAGTTCATTGAATAATAACAGGCTAAGGTTATTTTGCGGTAGTATATGTTGAGATACATTCGCTGATTACCTTGGTTAGCTTGTTGGCTAATTGATTAGCAGGATAACTCAAAGAGTTATGAACAGATTTTTATAATTTTTTAAAGTCAGAAGTGTGTTTTAGCTCAACTTAGATGCCATTAAATTTCGGTGATGATCCGGATCATGCACAGGATAGCTCAGAAAGTTATGAACATATTTTTATGAATTTTTACCAGAGGTGTATCTTATCCATTAAATTCGTATCCGGATGATGATCCGGTTCATCACCATGAGAAAAAAGATGATTTTTATACAATTCTTCGTGTGAACATGTTTATTGCATCAGAGACCCTATTGCCTTGGCGGAGGTATGCGCTCAGTGCTTCTAGTGTTAATAGTGTTATCCTATTCTCCTCTACGTGTGATGCATCTAAAATATCAGTCGTAGTATATAAACTCTATAAAATTGAAAATGACAATCATCCAATTCAGCTAAGTGTGCATTGCTAATTTTCAGACAGATAAAAAAGTGCAGGACATACTGAAAGTTTAATCTACAATATATTTCGGGCACCTACTTATATCAATATGTTATTAATACAAGACCCGTAATTAAATATATTCAGAAAACCAATGTTACAAATACTAATTCCCAGTTTACAGTAACTTTATCAAAATGGCTGTGATTGATCTACAACTTTTTCATTCGTAGCAATGTCTAAGAACTTCGTTTCGGTCATTAACGTGTGTGATCATTAAATTCTCAGCTGCTTTTTATTTCGATTGAATAATATGTTACAGCTCTTCTAAACCAATTTCAAGCTTATTTAGTTTTTGTCAGTAATCCACATCTGGGAGGTTATTGTTTGCAGTCTAATTTTCATCTGCAACTTACGAAATCGTCGATTAATATGAAAAAAAATAATTAAAAACAAATAAAATTGTAAAATAAAAAATCATAAGGACCTAGAATAGAACCCTAAGGCACACCGTGTAGGATATTGGAAGGCTGTCACTCTTACTTTAAAAAGTATTCAAAACGTTATCTATAAGAAGTAGGACGCAAACCACTCCTGTACTTCCTTATGCCATAATGTCTTCAGTTTTTTTTCTAATAATAGGTCACATACATACTTCACAGTATCAAAAGCTTCAGACAGATTCGGGAAAAATCCTGTGTTGACATGTTTGTCATTAAATGTATTTAATATGTGGTTTAGTTTCTGGTGTATCGCCTTACGAAAGTCAAAATTTGAATCTGTTAATATTTCCTTCTTCATGAGGTTTCATTAAAGCGTATCCTATATCACTACGGACAACTGATTTGATAGATATTGTCTTTGTTGATTGTGTTTACACTTTAGTTTTTTTCTGTTCTCGATTTTTTATTATTATTATTATTATTATTATTATTATTTTATTATTATGAACATATTTCTTTGGGTACCTTTTTGTGCGAATAAAATACTGATTTGACATTATTATCATTGCTAGTTCCAACATATATATATATATATATATATATATATATATATATATATATATATATATATATATATATATATATATATATATATATATATATATATATATATATATATATATATATAATATATATATATATATATATATATATATAACTTGTATATATTTTTTTCTTTTTTTGTTATTGCTATACAATTACATTTTACCATCATTATTATAGTGATTATTAGCATTATTTTATTTGTATTTGTATCATTAGAGCGACATCGTGATTAATATTATCACGACCGTTTTTATTAATACTATTACTGTTACCATCTCCGTCAACAGCAGCATACCATTATCTTATATTAGTTTGTATCATCAGTGCGCAAATCCCCAATTTTCATCATTATCTACCATCAGTATTTTCTTCATCATGACTCCTTTCCTCCATTCTTCCCATCTTGTCATCCCCCTTTCCTTCTTCCTTCTTTCCCTCCCCCTTCCTTCTCCCATAGCCTTGAGATCCACTCGCTTCTCGCCTATTGACTTTTTCAAATGTCAAAGTTCACGCAAAAGCCAATGCGATCGCCATTTGTCTTTGGATCGGAGATAACCATCTTCTGAGTGGGGTAATTTTGTTATTGTCGAACAGCTTAGCGGGCCGACATGTGTGCTATATTTTGTTTGTTTTTTAAGTTCCTGTGGTGATAATTTAGGTTTGAATATTTCTTTTTTTGTTGTTTTGTTTTGTTTTTAAGATTTTAGGGGTGAATGCTGAGTAACAGTGCTGTGGTTTTATATTCGTCACTGTGTCCCAGCGCGAATGACCGACCTCTAGGAAGGCCTCTAGGGATTTTTTTTTTTTTTTTTTTTTTTTTATTCCTGTGGTGATATCTTAGGTTTCAAGCTTTTGTTTTGTTTATTTTGTTTAGTATTTTGGGTTTTGAGATTGAATGCTGTCATGCTGTTTTCTTTTTCGCTAGTGACCCAGTGTGAACGAGCGACATATACTTGTATTATATATATTTTAGTTTTTTTAATGATAATCTAGGCCTGAATTTTTATTTACTATTAAGAGTCGGATTCTTGTTGATTTAGTTTTTGTTTTGCTTCTGTATTTCGATTTGATAAAATAACTGCGCTATATTTATATTTCAATTACTTTTTCATATGATGACATTTTAGATTAAAGTGTTAACTTCTTTATTTATTCATCTGTTTCAAAATTCAGGAGTTGGATGAATGTTGTTGTTGTTATTGGTTTATCATGACAATTGTGTTATATTTCTGTTGTTGACTATCATTATTTTCGGATTAATATATATTTTGTTATCATATTATCGTCCATTATATATTGATTACTATGCGACTAGGAAAACAAAAACGCTACTGTCGTTGATTGTCATTTTTATCACGGTTGTTATTATCATTAACGATATTAAAATGATAAACACCATTGCTGCTAATTATCTTTTCGTGTTTTTGTTGTTTCTTACATAAGCATGAAAGCAATTGTTACACCCATTTTCTGTGACAGATTTTTCTTTTGGGGAGAGACAGAAAGAAAAAAGATATACGAATGAGATAACATAAAATGTTAAGAATGATTACACTGGTAATTTAAGCAGCCGATTGACAATAAGTAATTAAGTGACGAAAAGATAAATAAAATGGAAAAGTACAAATAATTAACACGTAAAAAATGAAATGATATATATAAATGATGTGTTAAAAATAGATTATATGCATATGCTACTGATATTTTAACGATAGAATATGGAAATTGAGTATTAATGTAAGCGTATCACTATTATTGACAGGATGAGATGCTAAATAACCATCTCAATCGTCGATTAACTGGAATTATGCGTAGGAATAAAGCTATAGAAAAAGGTAAATATATACCGCTTATAAGAAAGTGATAATCAAACATGAAATAGGAAATCAAATATTTACAAGTCACTAACAATTTTTCTTTCTTTCTTTCTTTTTGTGTTGCTTTACTTTCTTTTTTTCCATCGCACGAATATAGGATAATAAAAATAACGAAGAAAACACATAATAAAAGAGCAGAAACGAGAGTGTGAGTCGGGGGGGGGGGGAGGAACGTCTGTCATTTGTGATAAAAAGTCAAAACTATTCAACAGCAGCCAATAAGCACAGCAGTTGGTGCGATGCTTCGAAAGAGGATTAAGGGAGCGAAGGACCCTTGCATCTGACGCCCGTGAGAGGCGAGGGGCGATAGTGTGGGTGTTACCAAGGGTCAGTAGTGTCGAATGGCACCCTTGCATGACAGGATGCTATATATATACGTATATAATTATATATATATATAATATATAAGTATATAGTAATAAGTATTTTATTATGTATGTG
>NW_020869262.1:2288673-2301173 GCF_003789085.1 Penaeus vannamei | reverse complement strand
GGGATGGGAGAGAATAGAAATAAGGGAAGACAGGATAGGGGAAAAGGACAGGGAAAATCAGCGAGTGGTGGGAGAGGGAGAGAGGGAGAGAAGGGCAGGGAACGAGAGGCGGGGGAAGGAAAGCGACGGGAGGGAAGGGGAGAGAGAGGAAAGAGGATTGCTCACCGTGGTGGGCTTCCGAGGGAGGGGCGGAGGGTGTGGTGGTGAAGAGGGGGAGAGGGGGAGGGGGAGGCGTGGGTGGGCGGCCCATTGAATGAATGGACGAAAGTTTGGGCAGGGCGGAAGGCGGGGTGGGTGGCGGTGGGTGGGGTGTCTAGGTGAGTGCGGTCCGAGGGCGTGGGGAAGGACGGGGATTTGGAGGAGGACGGAGAGACGGAAGGAGGGGAAGGAGAAGGAAGTCGTCGCCGCCCGGAAAAATGTCTAAGGCTGGCGAAAGGGAAGCAGGAACAGGACTAGGAAGAGGAGGTAGGAGGAGGTGACAGGTCGGGCCGGAGGTCGGCGGCGAGGTGTGTGTGAGCGAGGGTGGCGGCGGCGTGGCTAGGCGGCGCGAGCAGGTGGGCAGGCTGCGCGGGTGCCTGGATGGGTAGGGCGGCGCGCTATATGTCCGGCCAGTGCAGTGTTGGCCGCCAGCTCGCCCGGCGCGTACCATGCAGAGCAGTGGCCTGGTCCTCTGGCTCGTGGCTGTGGCGTGCGCGTGTGAACCCTGCCAAGCGTCATCCAGTGGCAGCAGCCACCAGCGGCCCCGCAACCCCTTGCTGGCCGTGGTGCGGGCGGCCAAGGCCCTCCACCACCACCCGCCCGCCGCCCAGCCGCCCCCATCGCTGCTGCCCTTGCTCCCTTCCAGCGCTCTTCTAGAGTACCCGCACCTGTCCCGCCGCCACCATGCGGGCCCCGACCTGCCCCAGGGGGCCCTCTTTCCTGCCCAGCACCGCCGCCGCAGCCCCGCGGGCCTCCAGCACCTGCAGCGCCAGCAGAGTGCAGGCGGGGACGACCTGCAGCCGCCGCTTGAGGTGCAGGACCTGCCTGACGACGAGCGAGGGGAAGCCGAGGAGCGGCGGAGGACGTGGAGTAAGCGCGGGCAGCTCAGTGATGCCCCAGTGAGCGGGGGGGCGGGGGATGGCCAGGAGGAGGCCGTGGCGGCGGGCCTGCAGCAGGTGGGCGCCTCCATAGCCACCAACTTCCTCAGGCACGCGCGCTCCGGCCCCAGGCCCTACGACGTCCCCAGGATCGGTGAGTGTTCGCTCTCGTCGTTCCTTTCTCTTCCCTCTTCCCTTGCCCTCCGTCATCCGATTCTTTCATCCACCCTTCCTAGCCGCTCTGCTGTCCATCAGCCTCGCCACTTCCCCGTCTCGGGATTCCATCACGGCTTCACTATTCCTCCTTTATCCAACATCCACCTCTCCATCGCCGTCCCTCCATCATACACGTCTTCCATCTTTCTCCATCTTCCAAATAACACTTCTCTTATTACTTCTTCCTCTCTTTTCTTCCCCTCTTCTTTTCTTCTTGTTCTTCCCATTCTGGATGTGTCTCCCTCTCTCCTCGTCCTTCACACTCGAGGAACATTTTTCATTTCCTCCCTCCTCGTCCCTTCCCCTCCATATCACCTGTCCTTTCCCCGTTTCCTTTACCTCCCCCTTCCTCAGTCCAGATTTATCCATTCTGTCCTTCTCTGTCTCTCCTGTTATCTGCCTCGTTCTGCATTCCTCTTCCAAGTTCGCTGAAATGGCATTCCTCTTTCCATTTAGCACACTCCCAACAAGCATGACACGGTCTCATGCACTTCGTTGAAGTCTCAAGCCAACTCCTCCCCTCTCACTTGCGTTCAAAGATCTCCCCGCTCCTTTTGCGCTTCTAAATCACAGTCACTTTTTCACACGATTTTTGCTCTTTTTTAAATCCCTTCCACCTAAAACATGCAGATTCAACGAAAGGGCCAAGGTACATACGTTCCTAAACACAGACACACGCAACATTAAGACATACTCGCACTCACGAAACTTTTCGATTCGCACACAGTAACAAATCCATAGACACTTACACACGTCAGATCTGGGACACCTGTACCACAACCGTCTTTCAAGCCGCTGTTAATGGTGATGAAGCTAAAAATAGAACCAACGCCAAGCTGGCCATGGGTTGGGGGAGAGGAGGAGGGGTGGGGAGAAGGCAGGAGGGGGGTCGTCCGGGCGAACAAACTCGGCAAACACTATAAACCACTTTTCTGAAGTTCGTTATGCAAAATGGGGGTATTTGTCTCCAACAGGGTCTTGCATCCGGCTGTCTGTCACACATTCGTGCGCTCTTTTGCTCAATCTCTCTCTCTCTCTCTCTCTCTCTCTCTCTCTCTCTCTCTCTCTCTCTCTCTCTCTCTCTCTCTCTCTCTCTCTCTCTCTCTCTCTCTCTCTCTCTCTCTCTCTCTCTCTCTTTTGCTCTTTCTCTTGCTCTCTTTCTGTTTCTCGTTCGCTCTTTTGCTCTCTCGCTGTCTTTCTAGTTCTTTGTCGTTCTTTTGCTCTCTCTACCTCTGCCTCTTTTTGTCGCTCTTTTACTTATACTTTCTCTTTCTCTTCTCGCTTTTGTTCTTTCTCTTAGGTCGCTCTTTTACCCTCTCTCTTTCTCTGTCGCTCTTTTGCGTTTCCGATTTCTCAGTCGCTCTTTCGCTCTCTCTCTCTCTCTCTCTCTCTCTCTCTCTCTCTCTCTCTCTCTCTCTCTCTCTCTCTCTCTCTCTCTCTCTCTCTCTCTCTCTCTCTCTCTCTCTCTCTCCCTCCCTGTCTCGCTCAATCTCCCACGCTTTCTCCCTCATCTACCTTCCTCTTATTGATCAACATCCAGAGTCATAGTATTCAATTTGCATCCATGATCTGAAATCAGTTTACTATTGATCTTTCTCTGTACCTACCGAACCCGAACGAAAACCAATCCCGTAGTGTTTTTTATTATCATATTTGTAAGTTGTGATTTGCAGATTCCTGGTTAAAGAAAGGGAGAAAGATGAAAGAAATGGAGGTACAAACTCAAGACGTATTGGTTACTTATGAAATGAAAGGAATGTTTTGTTGTTTATTTTGTTGTTTATTTCAATAGCTGTTGGAACGTTTTTTTTTTTTTTTTTTGTGATGCGTCGTTACGGATATTATTTGATTTTTTAAGCGGATTTCATTGTGGATTTGTTCTGTTGTCGAGCGAAAAGACATAAAAAAAAATCAAAAGATTGTCGGAAGAGACAAGCGTTGAGTTTCCTTCTTTTTCTTCTTCCTCTTCTTTTATTTGTTGTTGTCTTTGTTTTTCTATCATCGTCATCATGTTCTTCGGAAATGGGAGACAGTGTGAATATTTTTTTTATTGGTCAAAGCGGCAGATCGCTTTTTTATATATGTTTCTTTTTTATCCTAATCGTCATTCTCTTCTTCTCTCTCTCTCTCTCTCTCTCTCTCTCTCTTCTCTCTCTCTCTCTCTCTCTCTCTCTCTCTCTCTCTCTCTCTCTCTCTCTCTCTCTCTCTCTCTCTCTCTCTCTCTCTGTCTATCTATCTATCTGTCTATCTATCCATCCATCATTCATCTATCTATCTACCTATCCCTACCTCTCTCTCTCTCAAAAGAAATATATCATTGACAATTAGAAAAGAAAAACTACAAAAGCTATTCTTTATTTTTCAATACTTTTCAAAAACACGCATCCATTCTCCCAGTCTTCTTCCCTTCGCTCTTCAGTAATATTTTACTATCACTACGACCGCGAACTTACTTGCTTTTTCGTCTGATCATGTTTATTATAATTTTTTGTTGCTATTGTTGCTAATGTTGCTCTTTTTCATCATTTTCCTTACTATTATTTTCGTTACCTTTGTTATAATCGTTATTTGTCATCCTATTGTTGTTGTTTTTTTACTTTTATCTTTTTTCTTTTCTCTCTTTTCCCCTTTGACTTTTTCCGTAGGTATTCTTCTCTCGTTTTCTTCCCTTCGTATTGTTTTTTCTCTTGTTCGTCATTTGTTTCTCTCTCCCCTTCTGTCCCTTAATCATCTTCTTCTTTTCCTTTTTTTTTTTTTTTTTTTTTTTTTTTTTGTCTTCTCCTTCTTCTGCTCTCGTTTTTTGCTTCTCACATTTCACAATCTTCTCCGTCATTTCTTCATATTTTTTTTCTCTCGCCCTTTTGCCTCTTCCTCCTTCTCAGAAAGTTCAGGAAAAAAGAGGAAGTGAGAGAAAGAGAAATAAAATACATTAGCAAAGATGACATTACACGCTTGCTTTCTTGGTATTACCTTTTCCTTCTGCCTTTATATTTCTTTATATTTTTTTCTCCTCTCTGTTCTCCTCCTTCTTGGCTTCTCATCGTTTCCCAGTATATTCCTTTCCTTTTTTTTTCCTCTTCTTTTAACGTCCTTTTCTTGGTAATCTTTTATTTTCTCTATTTTCTTCTTCTCTGCTTCTTCCTCTTCTGCCGCCTCTTCACCATCCTCTTCCTCACCCTCACCCTCCTAATTCTCCTCTTCTTCTTCTTCTTCTTCTTCCTCCCCCTCCTCCCCCTCCTCCTCCTCTTCATCCTCCTCATCCTCATCTTCATCCCCATCCTTATCCCCATCCACCACCACCTTCTCATCCTCATCCTCCTTCTTCCCCTCTTCCCCGTTCACCACTTCTTCCTCCTTCTCCACCACCACCTCCTCCTCCTCCTCCTCCTTCTCCTCTTACTTTTCCTTCTCACCCTCCTTCTTCTTCGCCTTCTTCATCTTCTCTTTCTCCTCATTCTTATAGTTCTCCTCCTCCTTTCTCTTTTGCTAAATACACTCAGACACAAATCCATGAAAGCTTTACAGTTTTCCTCCCAGATAAACATTTTTTCCCACGACTCTTTGACTCCCCTTTGCCCCTTCCCTTCCCCTCACTCCTTCCCCCTTCGCCCTCTTTTCCCTCTCTCTTTCTTCCTGCAAAATCCCTTCGTTTCCCTTCTTTTCCTCGCCACTTTCTGTTTTGCCCCCTTCTCCCTTTCATTTCTCTCCTCCTCTCTTCTCCTCTCATCCCTCCCATCCCCTCCTCTCCCCACCTTTCTCCCTCACTTCCTCCTCCTCTCCCCCTTCCCTTTTCTCCCCCTCCCCTTCCCCTCCCTCCCCCTTCCCTCCTCTACCCCCCTTCCCTTCTCTCCCCCCCCCCTTTTCCTCCTTCCCCTTTCCCGCCTCCCCTTTTTCCCCTCTCCCTTTTCCCTCCTCCCTCCCCTTCCCCTCTCCCCCTTCCTTCTCCCCCCCTTCTCCCCCCCCCTCTCCCCCTCACCCTTCTCTCCCCCCTTCCCCTCCTCCCCCAACTTTTCCATCCTATCCCCCTTTCCCTCCTCCCTCCCCTTCCCTCCTCTCCCCCTTCCCCCCCTTCCCCCTCACATGACGGCGAGCACGAGTTAAGGTCGGTCAACTTGCAGCTTTTATAACGTAAGGAAAGTTCTGAAAACTGCGGTATGTCCGGTGAAGAAGAAAAGTGGGAGGTATTATAAGGCGCTCGTGTTTGTTGGTACGTGTGTGGGTTGTAGGTAAATGGAGGGGGGGGGGGGGGGGTGGAGGAACAAGAAGGGAGAAACAGTGAGACGGTGTGAAAGAGAGAGAGAGAGACGAGAGAGAGAAGAGAGAGAGAGAGAGAAGAGAGAGAGAGAGAGAGAGAGAGAGAGAGAGAGAGAGAGAGAGAGAGAGAGAGAGAGAGAGAGAAAAAAACAAAAATAGGTTGAAAGCTCTCTCTCTCTCTCTCTCTCTCTCTCTCTCTCTCTCTCTCTCTCTCTCTCTCTCTCTCTCTCTCTCTCTCTCTCTCTCTCTCTCTCTCTCTCTCTCTCTCTCAAACATCACCCCATATATCTCCTATCCGAATGAATTTCAACATGTGACATTCAGAGACGGAAGACAGAGTGGGAAAAAGGGGGTAATGGGGAAGAAGAGAGAGACGGAGGAGGGGATTGGGAGGGGGAAGGGGGAGAACCATCATTCGCTACTGATACTCATTAATTAATTAGATCTTGCGAAGAGGATTTAAAAGAAAAACACCCAAAAAAGAGTGGAAAGGTCGGTGCAAATGGTGTCAAAACACTTTGTTCCGATCTTCATTTTTTGTTTTCCTTTTTTTCTTCCCTCTTTTATTTCTCTCTCTCTCTTCTCTTTCTCTACTTCTTTCTTTCTCATTTACCTGATTATCATTTCGTTTGTTTGTCTGCTTATACCTACCAATCAATATTTTTGTTTACCTAAAAAAAACAAACTAATATGACAGTGCTATAAATCTATAGTTTATATTGTAAACCTCTTGTGTGTGTGTGTGTGTGTCTGTGTGTGTACATATCTGTAGTTTTCATTCTTTCGAAGCAAAACGTTTATAGTTTCTGATTTCACACATGATGTGAAAATGAAAAATAGGAAGAGAGAAAAGAAAGGGATAGATGAAAACATGAAATAACGGGGAATTAGATTTAAAGAAAATATATATATAAACAACAAGACATATATACATACACAAATGCACCAACAAACACACACGGATCTACAACAGCCCCCCCCTCCCCCATCACCACCACATATACAATCTAAGAGAACACACAGGCGACCTAGACTTTCATACTACCCCACCCCCACCCCACCCGCCGCCCCAATCATTATCGTACAATCACGCCACTTAATGAGACTGAGAGAAAAATATGTTTATGAAAAAGTACCTCGCAAGTTCTGCTTTTTATCCCTCCGTGATAACAACAGTGAATAGCCCTCAAATAATAATAGCCTGATTAGTTGCCCTGACATAAAGAGGAAAATTAATTATATTGTTTCACGGGATTAATTTTCCTGAATGAAGTAAACGTGAATTCAAGTCGCTTAGACCCACACAGGATGTTGTTGATAATGGTAACTGAGATAATGATATTGATAACGATGGCAATGAAGAAGACGATCATGATGATGATGATGATGATAACGACAACAGCAATAAACATACCGATAATAATGGTACTGACAATGACAGTGATATCCATAATAAACACTGATTTCTTTTAGCCATCATCATCTCTATCATTTCTTTAACGTTATGATTCTCCTTAATTAACATCAACGCTACTATATAAACAGTTAGCTCATTCACTGCACCAGAATGTCTCGTTTGCAATATTAATCAAACGTGATTTTCCCAAACAGAGTTACAGTACAGTTCAGGCAAATCTGAGCGAAGAATTGTGTATAAAAGCCATCAAAAAAATCACTTGAATCATGCACATCTTGGTCCACTGATTGAATTGCCGACATAAATATTTCAAACGATTCTAACTGAAGAAAGGAGAGGAGAAGAGAAGAGACAGAGAGAGGAGGGAGGAGAAAGAAGGATAGATGAATATGAAAAAGGGGTTAAGTACATACGTATGTAGGCAGAGAAAGAGAGAGAGAGAGAAAGGTGATGGTTTTTCAATTCAGATCTAAAAAAAAAAAAAAAAAAAAAAAAAAAAAATCCAGAGGAGGCATGGTTTACAACGACTTTGCTAACGAGGGCGCACGCAGCGGCGGAAAGAGAAAACGCCTTTTGTTCTTCTTCCTCTTCTTTTTCTTCCTCTTTTCTTCTCCTTCTTCTTTTCTTCCGCTTCTTCTTCTTTTCTTCTCTTCTTCTTCTTCTTTCTTCTTCTTCTTCTTCTTCTTCTTCTTCTTCTTCTTCTTCTTTTCTTCTCCTTCTTCTTCTTCTTTCTTTCTTCTTCTTCTTCTTTTCTTCTCTCTTCTTCTATTCTTCCTCTTCTTTTTTTTTCTTCTCCTTCTTTCCTTCTTCTTCTTCTTCTTCTCTTCTTCTTCTCTTCTTCTTCTTCTCCTTCGTCTTCTTCTTCCTTTTCTTCCTCCTATTCTTTTTCTCATCCTTCTACCTCTTCTTTTTTCTTCTTATTTAACTTTGGGTAAATATGAATTATATATTTTTTTATCAACAGGTACGCTTAAACACAAACATCAATATACATATTAATATATATCCGCATAAGCATAATGATTATCAACATGATCGGTATAACACATTTTTCATTATAATCACCGATTTATTCAACCCAATCATCATTAAAAATCTTCATCATTATTATCTGCCGCCATAATGACTGTTTTTGCATAACCCCTTTGTCATGACACGGATAACGGATAACGGAAGGCGTCAAATATTACGAAAAAGAAAGGGAAGAGGGAGGGTAAGGGAATGGAAAAAAAAAAACAGAAAAAGTGGTGATGATGATGGTGATGATAATGAGTTTGGTGGAAGGGAGGAATGGTGATGAGGTGGTATCAAATATGTGTGGATTATCGTTATTATCATTTCATGATTATTATCATTGATATCGCTGTAGTCACTTTGTTATTATCGCTGTTGTTGTTGTTATCACCGGTTTTATCATCCTTATCGTTGTCATTGGCATTATTAACATTATCATCATTATTATTTTATTATCAGCCTTACTATTATTTTATGCTCTTATTATTATCATCATCATTATCACTATTATCATCATTATCATTATTACTATCACCGTTATTATTAACACTACCAAGCTAGGTTGACCTACACTAATTTATACTAATATAATCTAATAAAAATAAACCCAACCCAAAAATTGCAAAAAAATCGTCAGAATACATACACGTGTTAGTTCTCATTAGCATGCCACACGTCTCCAAATCATACCCGAAAGACCCTTCAAAGAAGCCATTCAGGACACTAACGAGCCTCTGATTAAGTACTTTTAATTTCGAATTTAATGAGATTGAAAGGAAGGGGAAGGAAGGGGAAGGTGAGAAAAGCCGTAGGAGTAGAGAGGAATTTGCAAAGAAAGCAGAAGGGAAGCGCAAGAAGATATATGGGTGAGGGTTTTTTTTTGTGACCTTGATAGTTATTTTTCATTAAGATTACGCAATAGAGACATGAAAACAGAGTGAATGAGAGAGTGAGAGAGAGAGAGAGAGAGAGAGAGAGAGAGAGAGAGAGAGAGAGAGAGAGAGAGAGAGAGAGAGAGAGAGAGAGAGAGATGGAAGAGAGAGAGGAGAGAGAGAGAGGAGAGAGTGAGAGAGAGAGAAGAAGAGAAGAGAGGAGAGACGAGAGGAGAGAGAGAGAAAGCAATCACGCGCTAGAAATGAAAGAGTCACAGAGGATTCCCCACAGACGGCAGCAAGGCGTTTCTCTGGTTCTCCAACAGATCTTGATAATTCTCTGAAGAAGGAGGTGTAAGAAGTTTAGGCGCGAAAGGTATGGACTTAGCGGGAGTCAATTTTATCTTTGGGGTTTGGTGTCTTTTTTCATTCTTCCTTTCTCTCTCTTTTCTATTTTGCTATGTCTGTCTGTCTCTCAGTGTCTGCGCCACCCTCTCTTTCTCGTTTTTATTCTTTTATTTTCTTATCTTTCTATCTCTTTCTCTATTTTGCCATGTCTATATTTTCTGCTTTTTGTTTTCCCCTCTGTTTCTCCCCTTTCTCTTTTTCTTTCTCTTATCTTCTCCCTCTCGCTCTCGTCCTCTTTCTCTTTCTCCCTTTCCTTTTCCCTAACCCTCTTTCCCTCTTATCTCGTTTTCTCACCCTCCTTCTCTCCTTCTCTCCTTTCTCCTTCTCTCCATCTCTCCTTCGGTCCTTCTCTCCTTCTCTCCATTTCTCCTTCTCTCCTTCTCTCCTTCTCTCCTTCTCTCTCTCTTCTCCTTCGCTCCTTCCTCCTCTCTCCTCTCTCCTTCTCTCCTTCTCTCCTTCTCTCCTCTCTCCTTCTCTCCTTCGCTCCTTCTCTCACCACCTTCCCCTTTTCCTATGACCCCCCCCCCCTCCCACACTCAAAAAAGGCAACAACGCCTCATAAACAAGACATTCCCAGTCCATCCCGTAATATTAACACAGGGCCATCGGGCGTAGATGTCAGCGTGAGTTTATGAATGAAGTTCTTCGATAGACTGAATGAACTTGTTTGACTTCGGGATAAATTCGTTGTTGTTGTTCTTCTCAGACACCTTGTTATGGAGGGAGAGGGAGAAGGGAGAAGGGAGATGAGGGGAGAAGTAGGGGAAGAATGAAGCGGGAATTAATGATGTGAGTGGGTTGTAGGGATAATGAATTAACGTAGTGAGGGGGAGGGAGGCATGAGAGTAATAAATTAGCGACGCGTGTGAGTAGCGAATGAGTTAGCAAAGAGGAGCTACGGGGATAACAAAATAAGGGAGAAGGAGTAGTGGATGAACGAACGGGAGGTATGGAAAGCGAAGAAGAAGCATGGAAATATTGTGTAAAGAATTGCCGAGGAGGACGGATGGAGATACTGAATCGACGAAAAGGAGGTATTGTAAGAGGAATAGGAAGAGCGAATAGGCAACGGCGTGGGGGCAGAGGAACGACGATTGCCATAACATTATCGAGGGAGACAAGAAATAGCTAACAGGTCCAGGTCCAGTTCCAGAGGTCCAAGCTAGATCCAAATCCAATTCCAAATCCAAGCTTAGGCCCAAATCTAGATCTAAATCCAATTCCAAATCCAGATCCGATTCCAAATCCAAGCTTAGACCCAAATGCAGATCCAAATCCAGATCCAAATCCAAGCTTAGACCCAAATCCAAATCCAATTCCAAATGCGAGCTTAGGCCCAGATCCAAACCCACCCCCCCCCCCCCGCCCCCCCGCCCCGCACCCAAGCCAAGCCGCCCAGCCGTTCGAGCATCCGAACAAAACGACCGTCGGCGCGCATCTCCGGACCGACGCCTGATGACAGCCGACGGCGCGCGAGCGAGAGCGGGGCGGAGGTGAGGCGAGGGAGGGGCGCCACGTCCGCGCCTGACGTCAGTTACCTGGACACGGGAGAGGCGTCGATGTTGAGGGGGGAGAGGGGGGAGGGGGAGAGGGTGGGGGTGGGGAGGAAGGGGCGGGGGGAAGGGGGGGTGGGGGGGTAGGAAGGGCGAGGGGAGTGCAAAGGGGAAGGGGAGATGGTGGGAGTGGGTAGGAAGGGCGAGGGAATTGGGAGAGAGGGGAGGGGGGGAGAAGGGATTGATGTGAGGATGGGGGGTGAAGGAGACGAGGAAGGATAACAGGATGTGAGGATGGGATGGAGAGGGTAGGATGTGAGGGAGGCGGTGAGGTGTGAGGAAATGGGAAAAGGGGGGTACGTGAGGATGGGGATGAGGGGGGGATGTGAGAAGGAGGAGAGGGGGATAAGGGGAAGGACAAGGATGGGGATGGGGGGGGGGAGGGGCAAGGATGAGTGAACGGATGAAATGTGAAGCAAAGATGAAGGGAGGGTGAGAATAATAATGAGTAGGTAGATTAGAGGATGGGGGGAGGACCGTATGAAGGTATGGGGGGGGGAGGCGATTTAATGGGCCGAGATTGGATGGGGGGCGCTGAGGGGGGGGGAGAATTTGCCATAGGTCTAGCTGAAGGCTGAGCTTTGAGAGAGAGAAAGAATGATGGCTTTACATTGCAGACCTACTTAGGCTTGTGTAAGAGCGGAGGGAAAGATAGGAGAGAGAGAGAGAGAGAGAGAGAGAGAGAGAGAGAGAGAGAGAGAGAGAGAGAGAGAGAGCGAGAGAGAGAGAGAGAGAGAGAGAGAGAGAGAGAGAGAGAGAGAGAGGAGAGAGAGAGAGAGAGAGAGAGAGAGACAGACAACAGACAACAGACAGAGACCAGAGAGGTAGATATAGACAGAGAGAGAGGAATGGAGAGAGAGAAGGAGAGGATATAGAGAAGAACGAGAGACGGATTTGATTTACTTAGGAGTTGAATTAGGCGAAGCGGAGAGCTGCTCCGGTAAGGTTTACAGAAGGTTAAGTTGTTTAAGTAAGGCATATTGAAAGCTTTTGCAACTTTGCCCTAAAGAAGAGATGAGATTAGCCAGAGCTTTGTTATTTGTGAAAAATTACTTACAGCATAATTCGGTAAGATCCACCAGGAGCTGAGGTGAGAATTACCGGAAGGAGGAGATGGAAGATAGGAGATAAAAAGGGAAAAAAGGAATATAGGGATATAGAAACGACGAGAGAAGGAAAGAGAAACAGGAGATTGTTGAGGGAATGGAGGAAATGACAGACAGAGAAGGAGAGGGGAACAGATCATGCTGGGAATAAAGGTGATGACAGATAGAAGGAGAGAGAAACTGAAGATGACGCTGGGAACAAACAACACAAGAGAAGGAAGGAGCAAGAAAGAGAAGGAGGATGTTGTGAATAGCGAACACGAAGGAGAAAGTCGGACTCCTCGCCGAACTCGATAATCCTCGATGCCTTTGCAGTGCCTTCATTGTAAATAGTCATCAAACTTTACACTCTTTGCTTTGTGCGCTTGGAGGCAGGCCCGCGGCGAGACAAATCAGTCAATGTGCAACGACGCAATTGCAGAAGGGAAAGACGGGGCGAGGTACCTTGTTGCACACCGGTCGACTGATAGCTTTTTCTTCTTCTGCTTCTGCCTCTGTCCTTTTCATGTGAGTGCTTTTATCAACCTTTTGTTTTTGTTTGTTAATCTCCTTCTGTCCCCCTTCCCCCCCCCCCCCCTCCCTCC
>NW_020869262.1:2276173-2281173 GCF_003789085.1 Penaeus vannamei | reverse complement strand
ATCTAGGCCTAACTTCGCCACAAGGTCGCTGGAGGTTCGTTTCTAGATCATTCCCGGTTGTATGTTCTTCTTGGTCGGACTTTCGAAAGATAAGAGAGAGAGAGAGAGAGAGAAGGAGAGAGAGAGAGAGAGAGAGAGAGAGAGAGAGAGAGAGAGAGAGAGAGAGAGAGAGAGAGAGAGAGAGAGAGAGAGAGGAAGAGAGAGAGAGAGAGAGAGAGAGAGAAGAGAGAGAGAGAGAGAGAGAGAGAGAGAGAGAGAGAGAGGAGAGAGAGAGAGACAGAGAGAGGGGGGGGGAGGAAGGGAGGGAGAGAGACGGACATTAAAAGAAAGAAATATACACAAATTTTATATGACACATAAAACAAAAAAAATAATAATAATACAACAAACATGTAAATAATATATGATTTTTTTTTATTCACAGAGAATGAGTTCTAATTCTCTCGCTGTTGATCTCTGCGGGTTGACATCGATTTGCTTTTGTTTCTCGATCGTTCCCGCTTCGACGCGCTCCGTTCTGTGCCGCCGGATTTATTTTCTCGCAAGACGTTCATATTCCCAAGAATGAATTTCTGCCCAACTGCTGACGTCACTTGGTACACGTGACTCAAAGCTATTTTCGTACTACATGGAGTGTGCTCAGAGAAATATTAGATGCGTAAATAGGATCATAAATTAAAGGTTGCCCAGGCTCCCCAAATGGCAACAATCGGTGTTTATTGCCGTTCGCTGGTCACTCGTTTTTGTGGGTAACGTACCCGAAATAGACGCTGTTTTTTGCGTGTATGCGTGCGTGCGTGTGTGCGTACTGCGTTAAGTAATTGCCCACATGCATGCTCATTAGTATCTCTGTGTATGTTTGAAGGCGACATCGACCAAATCTTCTTTCTCTCTTTTCTACCTCCTCTCTTCTTTTTCTCCTTTCTCTTCTCTCTCTCTCTCTCTCTCTCTCTCTCTCTCTCTCTCTCTCTCTCTCTCTCTCTCTCTCTCTCTCTCTCTCTCTCTCTCTCTCTCTCTCTCTCTCTCTCTCTCTGTCCGTCATTACTATTTTTTCTTCACCTTGGATTGGTTACTGAGATAAAGTTCATGGTAAGATTAATCTGAACTGAGATTATTCTCTCTCTCTCTCTATCTATCTATCTATCTATTTCTATCTTTATCTATCTATCTATCTATCTATCTTTCTCCCTCTCTCTCTCTCTCTCTCTCTCTCTCTCTCTCTCTCTCTCTCTCTCTCTCTCTCTCTCTCTCTCTCTCTCTCTCTCTCTCTCTCTATCTATCTATCTATCTATCTTTCTTTCTCTCTCTCTCTCTCTCTCTCTCTCTCTCTCTCTCTCTCTCTCTCTCTCTCTCTCTCTCTCTCTCTCTCTCTCTCTCTCTCTCTCTCTCTCTCTCTCTCTCTCTCTCTCCGCCTCATTCTCTCCCTGAGCAGTTGAGCACAAAAAAGGTATTAATAGAACACTGCGGCATTATGTAAAAGGCTACAGCGAATAATTTGGCGTGGAAATCTATTGTGACGCGAGCCTCCGCTACCTACCTAAGCTCTATGAATATCCAATAACTGTTTATTCTAGGGGACTTAGGAGTAAGATAACGGTTAAGCATTATCGGTTCTGTGATAATACGTAACTTATCCGAGAGAGGAAGAAGGAAGGAAAGAGAGAAAGAGAGAAAGAAAAAAAAATATGAAGACGAAAAAAAGATGTGTGTGAGTGTGTGTATTTGAGTTGCTTTTCTCCAGGGTCGGACGAAGTGCTGACGTCATGGGGGTGGTCCATCCTAAACTTGTGCGTGGCTAGACCTTCTGGAATTTCTCATTACATATCGTATACATTTCTTTCTCCATCGTCTTGACAAAGTTCCGTATTCATTTTTTTCTTTTCTTTTTTGTATTCAGCAGAATGAACTAACCATTCAGTTGCCTTCGTCTCAAGTGGGTCTATGATATCCGTTTTGCAGATTCTCGATAATATTTTTTTTTTTTTCTTTCTTTCTCTCTCTCTCTCTCTCTCTCTCTCTCTCTCTCTCTCTCTCTCTCTCTCTCTCTCTTCTCTCTCTCTCTCTCCTCTCTCTCTCTCTCTCTCTCTCTCCTTCCTTTCTTCTTTTCATAAGTTTTTATTTCTATTTGTTTTCCAATACGTTTAGAGCTACGGAAGATGAAGTCCAGACATTTTTTTAAATAATGAAAAGAGGTAAAAAAAAAAAAAAAAAAAAAAAAATGTATATCACGATTCTGAACGATGCATTAATCCTCGGCATTTCTTCTCTCCCTCCCTTTTTCTTGTTCTTCGTGATGAGCGATTCGGATTCAAGAATGGAGGGAGAGAGAAAAGTTGTTATTGCGATCGCCCTTTGCAACGCTGCACATCTCACTTCGCTCGTTCATGCATGTATTCATTCACGCGGCCCTGTTATTCATTCATTATTTTTTCCCTTTTAGTTCGTTCATTCATTCAGTCCTCTATCTCTGTTCATTCATTCATTCCATCACTTGTTTCCCCCCCTCCTCTCTGATTTATTCATTTATTCATGAATTTGTTTCTGTTCTTTTATCCATTCACGTCGTTGATTCATTCAAGTGCCCATTCTCTTGTTCATTCATTCATTTACTTGTTTTTCTATTCATGTGTCCATTCATTCATACATAAACAGATCTCCGTCCGTTCCTTATTTCTTATCAATTCATCTCTCTTCCTCAGTTTTATTCTGCTTTCTTCCTCTTCTCAATATCATCTCTTTACTCTTCCGTTTATTAACCTTCCCTTCCCTGCTATATACTCTTCCCCATCTTTCTCTCTCTCTCTATCTCTACCATTTTCTCTTCCTTTCCACTTCCTGTGTGTTTGTTGATGGACACACCTTATGCACGATATCCACAAGGGCGAAATTTGGCACTCCCAGCCAGAACTTCTTCCTTCGGTTGTTCATAAGATGCCTTGTTAAGAAGATGCAGGCATGATCGGTGCATGATAAGAGGAGTGTGGTTCTCTCTTGATGAGTGACAGGGTGTGTGCGTGTGGTGAGCGTGTGTGTGTGTGTGTGTGTGTGTGTATGTGCATGTGTGTGTGCGTGTGAGTGTATGTGTGGCATATTTTTTCTTTTTTCTCTCCATCTTTTTCTAATCTTTTCCTTATTCTCATTTCACTTATATTTCTTATCTTTTGTTTTATTTTTTTTATGTATTTTTGTAGTTTTCTTTTCTTTTCTTTTTTTCGTCATTATGTTAGTATTCATACATTTCTTCTATTTTTGCTTTCTTCTAGCCGTTTTTCATTTGTTTTCTTTTGCTTGTGTACGAGCATACATGACTTCATCAGCGTCTCGGGATGTGCGTGTCTCTATAGCCTCCAAGTGCGTGTCATGTACTCCTATTTGCCTTTCTTACCTTGCCTCTGTGCGTGCGAGAGTGCGTGAGCAGGTGCGTGCACTTATTAGAGAAAAGTCTCTCATTGCTCCATCAAATTACTGGCGTCGATTGCATTTCTTCTCTAAAATAATAATTTTCGGAATATGCGGTCAAAGTCTCGTTGCGGCGCTGAGACCTGAGCCGAAAATAGAATTAATCCTTACCGGTTCATTTACCCGCCTCCCCATCCCCCCCCTCTTCCTCTCTCCTCTTTCTCCTCCTCCTCCACTCTTTACTGTCTGTCCCACTTTTAAAAAGAGGAATATAGATTCTCAAAAAGATAGTGTTCTTTTAAACACGTTTTCAATACACATATACAAAAAAACATGCACACAAATAAACGCAAAACACAGACATATCTATAATATACCTGTGTACGCATGTAAGTCTGTATGTATTTTCATGAAACAGAATGCGCATGAGTGCCACAGAACAAACACGAATTCCTCTTCTCTCTCTCTCCCTCTCTCTCGAGTGGTGGACACAGGGAATGAGAGAGAGAAAACAGAACACAAAAACGAAAGACTGTTAGTGGCGCCTGGCTTCCAATTTCCAGCTCTTTAGCAACCAGACGAGTTTGTCTCAGTCTAAGGATGTGCTCGCCATCAGTGACGGAGGGGACTACTTTTTTGAAAAACTCTACGGTGTTTGCTACCCATGTTTCACTTACCTGCGGGCGTGAGATGGATGGTGATTTACTACATTAAGATATACCATTTACTGTTTTTATATATTTACTGTTTTAAGATGTATCAGAGACGGATCATGATTTTTCTGTATTAAGTTGGTAAATACCGTGAAACTGCGACGCGCTGCAGATGTTTCGAGTCAATCTTCTTAAGAGTATAAATTCGTATATATGTTCTCCCATCCACGGAAATTCAATTGTCTGCAATTTTCTTTGACTGGGAAGATTCTCTATTGTTTCTAACTTGAACAAGTCACATTTCTTATCTTTAGTCCGACCATGCATATATAAACACATAGATTGATAGATAGATACCGAGAGATTGAAATATAGATAGATAAAGACAATGAAGGAAAAATGAAAAGTAAATTTTCCTTCCAAAAAGCTTTTCCTATATTCACGTAACTCTGATCTGCTTGCATACCATTACCCACTGTAAGACATATTTTCGTACCAATATCATCTTCCAAATAATACGAGATTTGATTTCACCAAATAATTCCATTGCATATCAACTGATTTGTTAGCATTTATACACAAGAATATTCACAACACAATTGCAACTTTTTCTTCATTCTGCGTTTTCTTCTTCTCCTTGAAGCAGCGGGCGAGCGAGAGAGCCAAAATTAGACCGAGAAAGAGAGAAAAAAAATAATCCACATTTCACGCTAACAGATTTATGAGTCCAGTCCACCCTTAATCTTTCCTACATTTGTCAAGCTTTTCTCGATTCTCTCTCCGCTCTTTATACACTTCTTTATATTGCTTAATCTCCAGTCATCTTTTACTTGATGGTTAACTTGATTTCTTGCTATATTTCTCCTCTTTGTGTGCTGTTATTTCTCCGTTTGTCTTGGATCCGTTTATCGAAATTTCTTTCTCTTTCCTTTGCGTGCGGTATGATAT
>NW_020869262.1:2268673-2271173 GCF_003789085.1 Penaeus vannamei | reverse complement strand
TTATTATCTGTATCAGTTTCATTGGTGGTAATAATGGCATGAGTAATAACTGCATCAGTAGAAGCAGTGTGGCCATTAGTGGTATTACCATTAGTAGTAGAATTGTATGATGCATAGTAGGTACTAGTAGTTATAGCAGCATGTTAATAATGAAGTTGTTGTAGCAGTAGAGAGGAGAGAAGAGAGAGAGAAAGAAGGAGGAAGGAGAAGAATGAAAGAATCTAAAATCACAGAAGAATACTAACCAAACGAAAATAATCTCCTCTCTCTATATGTGTGTGTGTGTGTGGGCGGGTGGGTGTGTATATATACATACATACGTACATACATACATACATACATACATACATTACATATTATATTATATATATATATATATATATATATATATATATATATATATATATATATATATACACACACACACACACACACACACACGCACGCACGCACATAAACACACATGACCAGACCTCAAAATGAAAGAGACGAGGAATCGCACTTATTTCTCCTCCCGAAATTCCCTCCAATCGTTGAAATTCCCAGCCTGATCCTCGCACGCCCGCCTTGTTCGTTCCAAGTTTGTCGTCGTGAAATAGAATCCGCCACTTGTCCCTCGATGCACCGTGACGTCAGAGGTCTCTCGCTGTGTCCGATTCCTCTTACACACCCAATTTCACTCGTTCGATTTCTCTGACATAACTCTTAACGTATTCTTTTTAATTTTGTTGTTGGTTTTGTTTTATGGGCGTTACATTTTTCGACGGTTCGATTTTTGTTACTATACTTGAAACATGCTATTTTTTTTCACTTGCTCGATGTTTATGACTACTTGAAGAAAGTTCGTTGATATTATTATTTTTGCATCTATTATTATCATACTTTTCACTTGTTCGATTTCTCTGACATCACTCTAAACCGCTCGTTGACTTTTATATTCCTGTTTTATTGTTATGATTCCTTTTCGCTCGTCCGATATCCCATGGCATTGCGGTGATTTTATCGTTTTTTCGTTGTTGTTGTTGTTTGTATTATTATCGTTATATTCACTCGTTCGATTTCGCCGACATAATCACTAAACTTGCTCTTTGGTTTTCCGTTTTTGTATTTGTTATTATTGATGTTCTTGTTATCGCTGCTGCTTTTAGTTATTGTTGTTGCTGCTGTTGTTATTGTTTGTTTCCTATTGTCACTATTCTATCCATACACTCATCTTAATGGCAATGCGAAAGGCGTAAGTGAATCCTTGTCCTGGAAACGAAAAAGCCTATTTATAAACGTTCATGACGCTATATATAGACGGGAAGGGAGGGCCATTTATCACCTTGGGAGGTCGATGGACAAATAGACAGGCCTACTACTGTATATGAAGAGGAGGCAAATGAAGACTGAATGTGAAAAAAAATAAGAACAAGAAGACAAAAATAGGAATTAGTAAAGGGAGAACAATAAAATCACAGACAGAGAGCCATTATAGACTGTCGGCCAGTCAAAAAAATAGATAAAAAGTTGTATTAACATAGACATTCGGGTAGAGAGAGAGAGAGAGAGAGAGAGAGAGAGAGAGAGAGAGAGAGAGAGAGAGAGAGAGAGAGAGAGAGAGAGAGAGAGAGAGAGAGAGAGAGAGAGAGAGAGAGAGAGAGAGAAACAGAAACAAAAAAGGTATATAAATAACAGATGCGGGGTGGGGGGGAGGTGCAGCAGACAGGCAAACGGACAAAAAAAACAGGACGCCAGACACCAGACAAACAAACAATAAGACAACAACCAAACAAAAAATACAATAGAAAACTAATAAGCAGACTAACACACAGACAAATAACGAACAGAAATACCAAAGGTAGACAGATAACAGACACACAAGCAGAAAAATAACAAATAGACAACATAAAAACAAAGATACAACACATCACCTAACAAACAGACAAACAACCCATAATTCAGCAAACAGAAAACAGACCCAATAAAACAGCGCGAAAGATAAACAGACAGCAAAAACAGCCAATAAACAGCGCGAAGATAAACAGACAGCAAAAACAGCCAATAAACAGCGCAAGAAAACAGACAGCAAAACAGCCAATAAACACAGAAGATAAACAGACAGCAAAAACAGCCAATAAACAGCGCGAAGATAAACAGACAGCAATAAACACAGATAAACAACAGCAAAACAGCCAATAAACAGCCGAAGATAAACAGACAGCAAAACAGCCAATAAACAGCGCGGGAAGATAAACAGACAGCAAAACCCGCAACAAAGGGGAGAACGGCAGGCAGGACAGACGAGATAAGTTCCATCAAACCTTTTGGCTTCTCTCTTTCCTAAATCCGGACGCCTTATCATCCTCTGGTATCTGCAGACTGGACGCGAGATGTTGTCAAGGAGGGTAAGGCACCAGCGAGTTTCTCCTTCCTTATCCTCAGCTTCGTTGTCTCTTTTCTTCGTCTTCGTCTTCTTCTTTTACTTTTTATTTTTTATCTATTTTCTTTTTTTTCTTTT
>NW_020869262.1:2256173-2263673 GCF_003789085.1 Penaeus vannamei | reverse complement strand
AGAAGAGAGAATTAGAGATAGAAAAGAATAGAGAAAATAGAGAAAAAAGAGAAAATAGGAGATAGCAGAAATGAGAAATAGGAGAAAAAGGAGAAATAGAATAGAAAAAAAAGAATAGAGAAATAGGAAGACCCGTGTGTGGCAAGAGGGAGATATTCATTAATACCTCTACCAGAAAAATGTGAATCGCGGGCTAAGGGTGACCTCTGATATCAGGCTTCCTAATCTTCCTATACAAAGCAGAGTTGATCTCACCTTCAGCCTTACCTCAGGGGGATCAGGGAACAGGGGGAGGGGGAGGCAGGGAAAGGGAGAGAGGGAGGAGGGAGGGGAAGGGAGGGGAAGGAGGGAGCAGGGAGGAGGGAGGGGAAGGGGGGGAGGGTAGAAGGGGATAAGCGTCGTAGGTGTTGGTGGGGAATGAGAGTGAGAAGGAAAGAAGGAGAGAAGAGAGGAGGGAGGGAGAGGGAGAGGGGAGGAGAGAGGAGAGAGAGAGAGAGAAGAGAGAGAGAGAGAAAGAGAGAGAAGAAGAGAGAAGAGAAAGAGAGAGAGAGAGAGAGAGAGAGAGAAAATAAGTAATGATGAAGAAGAGAAAGAAACAGAAGGAAAGGAGAGAACCAAGAAAGAGACACACAAACCAACACACACAAAAAGAACGAAACACGAAAAGAAAAAGAAAGACGAAGAAAAAAAAGAGACACAGACACGCAACGAAACACAGAAAGAGAAATACCGAGACAAACAGACAAACACAGAAATAGCGGCGGGAGATTCGGTGATTAGTGATTAGTCATCCTAGAGACAAGACCCCGAATCATTTTTGGGGAAGTGGCAATCCGCCGTTTCCCACACATGAACCCCCGTGTCTTCTACCTCTGCTGTTCGCTGCTGTTTCATTATGTATTCGTCTGCTCGACCTTGGTCAGACATGGTGCGTTGCCCTCGGCCTCCTCGGCACGCACGCACGCACGCACGGACGAACGCATGTGGTCTCACGAATGTTCTGGATATGTGTGTGTGTTCTGGGAGTATGTGTAGGGGTGGGTTTGTATGTGATTTGTCGGTGTGTGTCTTTTATGTATGGATGTGCAGTTGTGGTTGTGCGTGTGTGTGTGTAACAGAGAGAGAGAGAGGGTGTGTGTGTGTGTGTATGTTTGGCAGTGTCTATGTGTGTGTGTGTTTGTATGCATGTTCCAGGTAGTGAAATTTAGGATTCAAAGCGGTGAGTACATCTTTTCCTCGTGTGTACATTGCGTGCTATGCACTTACCCGTGTCTACATCGCTCATCTGACAGGGTTTACTTCATCCATTATGAGCCTTGAGTTACTTCTTCGCGCGCCCTTAGAAGTGTGTGTGTGTGTTGTGTGTCTGTTTGTGTCTGTTTCATAGGTATGTATGTGCGTTTGCAATCGTGTGTGTATGTCATGTATGTATGCGGGTGTGTTGGTACGAGCGTGGCTGTGTCGATGTTTGTTTTCTAGATGTTTGTATATGTGTATGCGAGCGCGCGTGCGTGTGTGTGTGTGTTTAGGCGCGTGTGTATATCAAGAGAACATATGCACGGTAACTTACTTGTGTGTGCACGCGAATCCCTGTGTTCATATGCTAAATATACATTGCACAGGTAAAAATCCTCTTAATGCAGCATTTGCCTCATGACGTAGACTAAAATTCGAGAAAAACGAAACTCAGTGGAATAAGAGAAAAAAACGAAACTGAACAGAATGATAAGAAAAATATTGCAATGTCACTTTTTCACTCTAAGGCGTCATTGCTACGGCACTGAGCGGCTTTTGCGTACGTGCGTGAGTGCGTATACGAGTGACGCAGTGTGTACGTCATTGTAAGTGAGGAGAATCGATGTGTATCAATAAGTAAGGAGAGTGTGAGTGCTGCGCCCGTCACCCCCCCCCCCACTTCCCCACTTCCCTCTCCCCCCCCCCCTCTATAACCCGTGTAACCCCCCCCCCTCTCACCCCCATCCGCCCCCCCTCTCTAAATAATACCACGCTCTTATGGACGAAAAGCATGGACATATGCCAGCATATTTCTCTCTCTTGTATTTCTCTCTGTTTCTCTCTGTCCCTCTTTTCTCTGTTTCTTTCTTGCTGTCTATCGGTCTACCCCTATTCTCTCCTTCTCTCTTCTCTCTCTCTCTCTCTCTCTCTCTCTCTCTCTCTCTCTCTCTCTCCTCTCTCTCTCTCTCTCTCTCTCTCTCTCTCTCTCTCTCTCTCTCTCTCTCTCATATTCGCCATCTATCCATCTCTTACTCTTCCTTCGCCATCTGAGCGTCTCTATCGCCCTGTTCATTATTATTGCTTGTCTGTGTGAATGTCTTTCCGTTGGTCTATCGGTCTATTTTTCGGTCGATCATCCTATCTATCGATTTACCTACCTACTTATTTATCTATCTAACTCTCCATTTATATGTCCATATATATTTTTTGTCTGGTTTTCTATTTCATCCATCCATCTAGCAATATCTATCTAACCATCTAGCAATATATTATGTCTATTTATCTACCCAACTAACTATTTATTCTTCGCTTTATCGGTCTGTATATCTATCGGTATGTCTATTAATCTATCCATCCCCCATCTATCTAGCAACCTGTCGATCTACCTACCAGTTAATATCCATCTATTCCAATCTCTCTCTTTGTCTCTCTCTCTCTCTATCTCTCTCTATCTATCTATCTATCTCTATCTCTCTATCTCTATCTATCTCTCTATCTATCTATCTATCTATCTATCCTATCTATCTATCTTATCTATCTTATCTGTCTCTCTATTTATCCATCTATATCTATCCCTATCTATCTATCTATTCTATCTATCTTCTCTCTCTATCTATCTGTCCCCCCTCACTCTCTATCTCTGCCCACCAATCCATCATCCATCTCACCTGCGCTATCAATCAGCTGACCACAAGCCAGGAACCCCAAGCCGTGATCAGCATCCGAATTTCCCGCGAAAACTTTCTATTTCGAGTTACGTATCGCTGGATTGCGTTCCACTTTCCCGTTCCTCGTTGTTTGTTTTGTTTTTTTTTTTTTCGGTCGTGGCTGTGTTTGTTTTCGATCTTTGTTTCGTTTGTTGTGTTGTTGTTTTTAGAGAAGAGGGAGAGGAGGGAGGAGGGAGAGAGGGGAGGGAGGGAGGGAGAGAAAGAGAGGGAATCACAGAGAGAGAGAGAGAGAAGAGATAGATAGACATACAGACAGAGAGAAAGTGAGTGAGAGATAGACAGTTAGAGAGAGGGGCACAGAGAGAGAGAGAGAGAGAGAGAGAGAGAGAGAGAGAGAGAGAGAGAGAGAGAGAGAGAGAGAGAGAGAGAGAGAGAGAGAGAGAGAGAGAGAGAAAGAAAATAGAGAGAAAGAGAGCAAGACAGTGAAAAAAGAGAGAAGTTGAACCCCAAAGCCTTGCACCATAAATAGCAGAGGGAGGTACGGATAACACAACAAAAACACTGCATACCGATGATGATCATAGAAGGGAAAATAAACACACGGATAATGCACACATCCTCTATCCCAAAGAAACGGATAACACGCAATCCTTCCGTAGCACAGACCAGCTTCGGATAACACTGAAACGTAGATTAACACAAGCAATTCACAGCCATATAAGCACCCAACATTAGGCGCAGAATCCCAAGCGATAAGATCCTGTCCTGCATAAACCCTCCTTAATCCGACTCAAGCTCCCTTTAACCCCACCCCGTGACCCCCCCTAACCCTCGTGAGACTCTGTAACCCTCTCTAACACCACCCCTCCACCTTAGACCCAGCTCCTCAACCCCACTCTCGTTCAATCCCAGCCCACCTTAGCCCACCCTAACCTACTCTCGGTCAACCCTAGGCCTCCTCAGCCACCCTAGCCCACTCTCGGTCAACCCAGCCCACCTCAGCCACCCCAGCTCACCCTAGCGCACTTTCAGTCAACCCCAGCCCACCTTACCACCCTTAGCCCTCCACCCCTCTCTAACCTCGTATATCTCCACCCCCTCCACTCTAACCCCACCCCTCCACGCTCACACTCTTCACCTCCCACTTCAAACCCCACCTCCACCCAACCACCCACCTCCACCTATTCCACCCCACCCCTAACCCTCCTCCACCCCCCTCCAACCCTGTTCCACCCCACCTTTAACCCCCTCCAACCCCCCTCCAACCCCCCTCCACCCCCCCTCCAACCCCCTCCAACCCCCTCCAACCCGCACTCCACCCTACCCCCCTTTCACCTCAGCCCCCCCCCCCACTTCAAGCCAAACAGCCTATCTTGCCTTCACGTTGCTTGCCTGTTCCTGGTGCTATTTTAAGCTCCTCTCGCTGTACGTATAACCTTTAAAGGCAGCTTGATGAGAAACTTTTCTGACAGGTGCGGCAGCGAGTGAGTGCGTGTGTCTGTTGCTCAGCGTGAATGTGTGTGTGCGTGTTTGCGTGTATTGGGAGGGGGAGGTTGTGTGTTTACGTGTTTTGTGTGTGTCTGGGAGTATGTCTGTTACTGTTGGTGTGTGTGTTGCTGTGTGTTGTGTGTGTGCGTGTGTGTGTGTGTGTGTGTGTGTGTGTGTGTGTGTTGTGTGTGTGTGTGTGTGTCTGTCTGTGTGTGTGTTTGTGTGTGTGTGTGTGTGTGTGTTCATCATACACACGCACGTCTCTGTATGTGAGTGTGTTTTCATCCAGTTCCAAAGATCACTCGGAGCCTTCACGTGATAACGACGCCGACGAAAGATGTCAAAGGATTAATTGCAATGATTCGCAACCCGAATTCAGTTCCCGAAGGACAATGGCACGAACAAGGTCGCGCCGTCGGAACCGGACGACAAATGATCGCCAAAGGACCCCGAGAGGCCGGCTCTCATCGGGACACGCACGCATGCGTACATACATACATACATACTTACTTACTACATACGCACATACTTACTTACACAATGATTACATACACGCACACATGCTCACATACTTGTACATATGTACAAGTACATATGTACACACATATACACAAATTCTTACTCATGCGCATAGACATACAGAAACGCACACGTAAATGCACCCATACATAAACACATACATACGTAGAAAGACACGGGCGCAAATATACACACACATAGAGAGAGGGACAGAAACATATATATATATATATATATATATATAGAGAGAGATAGAGAGAGAGAGAGAGAGAGAGAGAGAGAGAGAGAGAGAGAGAGAGAGAGAGAGAGAGAGAGAGAGAGAGAGAGAGAGAGAGGGGGGGGGATTATTAACGGTGGAATCCCCTATAGGAATGGAAATTGTGATAATAAGGATAATAGCAATGATAATGGTAATGATAGTAATAATATTGTATTGATAAGAGTAATGATTATGATAATGACAATGATGATAATGATAAGGATAATAATAAAGATAATGATAATTATGATAATTGTAATAAAAGTAATAATAATAATGATAATAATACCATGATAATAATATAATAATGATAATAATAATAATAATAATAATAATAATAATAATAATAATAATAATAATAATAATAAAAATTATAACAATAATGACAATAATAATCATAATAATAATAGTGGCATAAGCAACAGCAGTAGTAACAACCATAGAAATAACGATAGCAATAATAACATCAGCAACAATAAAAGATCAACAGCGAAGATGAGAACAGGATCAATAAGATCAATAAAATGAATAAGGCTGAATTTCCCCCCGGAGTCTTGCCTCCCCAAGGGCACGGTCTGACGGCGTACATGCAAATACGAAGTGTCCTTGGCCAAAAGTCAAGGTCTGGTAATGAATACTTAAGACTAAATAACTATTTAGGCGATATTGCTGGCGAGGTCAATTAAGCGCCGAATGAAAGAGAGGAAGGGGAGGGGGAGAATGGTAGATAGATAGAGAGATAAAGAGGTAGGTAGGTAGATAGATAAAGACTGTAATTGTTCTGGTTGTTTTTCTTCTTTTCTCTTTCTCTTTTGCTCTGTAGTCTCTTATTCGTGGGAGGGAAGAGAGAAGGCAAGGAGGAAAGCGATGGGTGGAGGGGAGAGGGGAGGGAAGTGGGGAGGAGGATAGGGGAGGGAGGAGAGAATAAGAGTGGAAGAGAGGGGGTTTCGACGGGTGAGAGAAGAAGAGGAAAGAGGAGAAAAGGGAGGAAGTAGGAAGGAGGAGGAAGAAGGAAAGTGGAGGGGAGGTGTACGGGGGAAGGGGTGGGGGGAGGTGTACGAGGGGAGGAAGGAGTCACCAGAAACCTGACAATTTCTCATTTATGATAGGAGGTCGTGAGCCATAATGGGTTTAAGAACATATGAACGGAACAGGGGCAGGGGGAGGAGGTGGGGAGCAGAGCCTGGGGTGAGGAGAAGGGGGCAGGAGGGCTTGGTAACAAGGTGGGGAGTGGGGGGACTTGGGTAACAGGGGGAGGAGGTGAGGAGTAGGGGGAGGGAAGTGAGGAGAAGGGGGAGGTGGAGGGTAGGGGAAGGTTAGGCGCTGGGGAGTGGGTAGAGGAGGAGAGCAGGGGGAAGTGGGGAGTAGGCGGGAGTGGAGGAGGAGAAGGGGAGCGAGGTAGGTGACAGCGTGGGAGGTGAAGAGAGAGACAAGGTAACAATTCTCACTCTGTACGAGTCATTTCAAACTTTTTTTTAGCTTTCTGCCACCAGCTAGCGTGTACTAGATAAGCAGGTGCGTCGCCGAAGGATTTCGTTAGTGTCTGTGTAGGTAGCGTCGTTTGCGCGTTCGTATGTGGCAGGGAAGGGGGTAGAGAGATAGAAAATATGATAACTACTGCCAAGGAAGATGTACAACAAACGAATGGAAAGGTTAGAAGAGAGAAGAGGTGAGGTGAATTAAGAGAAAAGAGAAAGATAGGGAGACAGACAGAGAGAAAAGAAGAAGAGGAAGAAAAGGGAATAATAATAGTAAGAAGAACAGGAGGAAAAGGGAATAATGATAAGAAGAAGAAGAGGAGGATTGATAATAATAAGAAAAGGTAAAGTCTAAGAAACATAAAACGGAACGTAACAGAAAGAAGATAAGAATAAGAAAGAATTAAAGAAAACTATAAAAATGAAAAGATATTCATGTATGCACAAACGCTGGCACATACATATACATGAGCAGTTATGCTGCACTTTCAACCGTCCATGATTTAATTGCAGAATTCTGATGACATCTGACAACCCTCCCCTTCCCCACACGTTATGCTAGGATATAAGTGCGATTTTTGCCCATTATATACTGTACGAATGTAAAGTTAATTGTGTCCCGTAATTGCTAAAATTAATGGAATGTACCCTCACTTTTCTCAAATTATTTCGACCACTTAAAAGGACGGAGGCGAGCCATTTCTCTGTACTGTGTCAGGTAATAGGATTTTTCTGCCGTTCTTCTTTTCTCGTTTCTCTTTTATTCCTTTTTCTTTCTCTCTGTCTCTCTTCTATTTTTATCTTTATGGTTGGTAGATTTTTTCTTTTTTCTCCTTTTCTCTTTGACTCACTT
>NW_020869262.1:2251173-2253673 GCF_003789085.1 Penaeus vannamei | reverse complement strand
AGAAAAATGAAAAGAGAAGAGAAAACGAGGACAAAAAAGACGCAGACGAAGGAAAGAAACCAAGATTAAGAAGCGAAAGAATGAATTAAAAAATAATTGAGAAAACTGAAGAAAGACATGTTAAGAAATGAAGAAACGGGGGGGGAGGGGAAGCGAGGAACGAAGAAAAGACGAAAAGAAAAGAGAAACAAAAGTAAAACTTACAAAAAAATAAATAAATAAATAAATAAGAACCAAAGGGAAGCAAAAAATAAAAAAATAATATAACCGAAGAAAAATACGAAATAAAGAGAGAAACGAGGAAAAGGCAAAATGGAAAAATTAAGACATAAACTGAGAAATTAAGAAATAATAGAAGAGATAAGGAAAGAAACAAAGAAATGAAGAAAAAAAGCAGAAAAATTATGATAAAAATATATAATGAAGAAAGAAGCGGGAGAATGAAGAAAAGAAACCAAGAGATAAAAAAAGGCAAAGCAGAAATGAAAATAAAGCAAAGTAATAAAAAAGTAGCGAAAAATGGAAGAAAACAACCAAAGGAAACGAAGAACAAAATAAATGAAGATAAGAAATGAAAAACAAAACAAAGAGAAACGGATAAAGAAGCGAAAAATTAAAGAAAACAAACCAAGAAAAAAAATAAAGAACGAAAACGAAGATATCAAGAAGAGAAAAAACAAAAGAATTGAAGAAAATAAGAAGAAAAAGAGACAAGACAATCTTTCTTTAGAGTCGCCAGAGAAGGAAATGGCGAATGGAAAGAAGATCTGTAATATCTATTTGGATTCGCGATGTCTATCTTTACGGTCTCTTCCTCTCCTCTTCTTTATCAGCTTGTGACTTCCACGCTCTCTATTCTTCCATGTTTTTGTTCTTATTCCATTTCGTATATATGTATATATTGTTGTTTATTTAAATTGTTTTTTTTTTCATCTATAATTACTATTGTTGATAATAGCTATAATCATAACTATTATAATAGTTATGATAGTTATAATTCTCGTTTTTCATCATAGTTATCTATATGTTATTAATTTAATTTTTTAATTCATCATTTTTATTTTCATCCTTCTCTCATTCCTTGTCTTTATTTATTTTTTCCTTTTTCCTCTTTCATTCTTATTTCTTTCACTTTCATTCGTCCTCTACGCGTCCTTGTCATGGGAGAGAGCAGGCGGGGGGGGGAGACGGAAGGGAAGAGAGGAGATGTAGGGGAAGGAGGGGTGTAGGGAAGGGGGGAGGGTAAAGAAGGAGAATGGGAGGGGAAGATAGGAGGGGTGAGGTGATGGGAAGATAGGAGAAGAAGGAAGAGGAGAGAGGGGGAGAAGGGGAGAGGAAGATAGGGGGAGTGGGAGGAAGGGAGAGCAAGAGGGAGCATGGGAGAGGAGGGAGGGGGGAGAAGGGGAAGAGAAGATAGGGGTGGGTAGGGGAAGAAGGCAGGAAGAAAGGAGAAAGTAGGAAAGGCAAGGCGTAAAAAGAGGGGAGAGAGAAAAAGAGAAACGAAAGAGTAGACAAAATGAAGAAAAGGAAATGTTAGAGAAAATAAATAAGACAAAATATAACAAAAGAAAAAGGTCAGAAACGAAGAGAGAACGGGGGAGAGTGTTAGAAGGGGATTGGGGAAGGGGGAGGGGGAGTGGGGTAAGGGGGAAGGGGGAAGGAGGAGGGGAGGAAGGCGCAATAAAACTCATAGCATTCTCCGTAATTCCTTCACATAAGAAGAGAGAAATTAGGATCATACTCGGCCGTAATTGTTATTGTCTTGCTATCATCATTCGCCCTGACGCCCTTTTTTCTTCTTCTTTTTCTTTTTCTTTTTGGCCCGAGGGAAGATGGTGAAGGAGATAAGACAAGGGACAGGAGGAAGAGAGAGAGAGAGAGAGCGCGAGAGACGGAGAAAAAATGTCGCTAATTGCTAGAACATTCGGTGATAAGCCATCAGCACATAAACAGCCCCGCCCACGCATGAATGTAGTGACACACGCACATGGACGAATACATCATCCAAGCACACCGACATACACACGCACGCAGTATTAACGCACTCGCAGATACACTCACGCATTCATTGGTATCCGGGTACATGCAAGGAAAGGAAAACGTATAAGACAGAAACACACTTTCTTTTCTCACACAGAAATGCGTACATACGAATGTATATATCCACCTGTATATATAAGCATGCACGCACATATATACGTACACAAAGAGAAACGGATACACGCACACATGGCTATACACACTAGCACGCACTTATCCTGTCTCTCTAAATTTTCGGTGTGAGACGTCAATTTATAACCACAGCCAATAGGAACCCAACACGGGCGAGCTACAGGTATTCCGGCCTGCCATTGGTCGGGGCGATATGACGTGGCATGACGTCACACCTCTGACGTGTACAAGGGTTGTCGATGAGCTCCGAGCCATAAGATACACCGGGACGACAGGCCAGCGGAGGGAGCGGGGTCAGACCAAGATTCGTGTTGCCTCCGAACTCCCG
>NW_020869262.1:2246173-2248673 GCF_003789085.1 Penaeus vannamei | reverse complement strand
TGTGTGTGTGTGTGTGATATGAATTAGAATAATTTCACTTTATTTCACACACTTATCACCAGACTTTGGCAGCATTATCATTGTGGTTGACCTACATTAGAGAAAAAAATACTCAATGCAGAAATATACTTTTGGAAATACGACGCAAAAAATGTTACATCTAGTTTCAAGGCTAAAAGAAATAAAATTTTGAAAATATAAAATAGGAATGCTCTAAAAAATTATATGATATACATTGGAAATGTTTAATGTCTCCATGGAAGTACGGAAAGACTTTTTCGTGCGTTTTCTATGAAGAGTTTGCAATAAAGTTTAACGATTCTAATCTATATGACAAATAAAAGATTTCATAATGTATCTGATATCACAGGAATATCTCAGACAAATAAAGTATGTGTGAAAACTCCACGGACAAGAAACCCATCTTTCGTTTACTTTGATCGTCATTCGACCGGATTGTTATAACTGTGTGAGGCCCGACCCAGTGAATATTCATTATACGGATATGCATATACACAGAAATAAATACATATACATATATCAGTCTAAACATGCATATCTACCGGATAGATAGATAACTATATTTAACAGATAGACAGATTATGTCTGGGTATATGCACGTCCGTATTTATGAATATTCATTGAGTCGCGCCTCGCAGAATTTTATCAAACTGGCCGATTATAACGAGCTATCGAGAGCGAAATAACTAAAAGGAAAAATCTGTAAATATACAACGAAACGTAACAAGAATAGAAAAAAGTATATAAAGATGACATTTTTCATGCGCCTTATGGGTGCCAATTATTTACGAAACTCCCTTTCTCTCCATCTTCCCACTCCTCTCTCATCCTCCCCTCTTCCATCACTAGCCAATCTTCCGTCTTACCTAAACACACTTTTCTATCACTCTTCCCTTCTTGCCTTCTTCCCTTCTTCCCCTCTCCCTTTCATCCCCTTCTCCCTCTATTACTTTTTTCCCTCTTTCCTTTCTTCTCTTTTCCACTCTTCCTTATTTTCCATCTTCCCCGTCTTCCCCTATTCCCCTTCTCCCCCTCTCCTCCTTTCTCTGCTTCTCTCCTTCCTTCCCTATTTCGCTTTTCCTCTTCTTCCCTTGTCCCCTTTTTCCCGTTCTTCCCCTCTACCCTATTCCCCTTCTTCCCCTCTTCCCTATTCCCCTTTTTCCCTATTCCCCTTCTTCCCCGTCTACCCTATTCCCCTTCTTCCCCGTCTACCCTATTCCCCTTCTTCCCCTCTTCCCTATTCCCCGTCTTCCCTGTCTTAACCTCTTACTTATTCCCCTTTCTCCTGTTCTTCCCTATTCCTCTTCTTCCCCTTCTTCCCTATTCCCTTTCTTCTCCTCTTCCCCTTTCTCTCCTTCTCTCCCCCTTCCTATTCCCTCCTTCCCCTCATCCCACGCCCCTCGAACCAGGTTATTATCGGAGACGAAGCAGAAGGGCGGAGTTACTAAGGGAGATGGGGGGGGGGAGGTGTCGCTCCCGCCCCTATTGTGTCCCGACATCCAGCACCACTTCCCCGGCTTCTGTTTACTGGTGTTCGAGGCGGGCGTGGGCGTGAGGGCGGGGATGAAGATGAAAAGGGAGTGAATGATGACGGAAGGAGGAGGTTGGGGAGAGAGAGAAGGAAAAAAAAAAGAGAGAAGACGCGACGGCAGGAATTGCACGTAAGCAGGATGTGTCTGTCTGTTTGTCTGTTCTGTGTGTTTGTGTAGATTAGTGTATCGGTGTACTTCTCGCGTTGTGTGTGCGTGTTTGCTTTTGTGGACGTATATCAGTGAGTATTTCTGTTTGTGTGAGTGTGTGTGTGTAGGTGTGTGTGGCTGTAGGTGTGTGCAGTTATGTGGGTGTGTGCGCGTGGGTGTATGAGTGTGTTTGTGTGTGTGTCTGTGTATGTGGGTGGAGGTGTGCATGTGTGCTTGGGTGTATGTGTGTGTGTGTGTGTGTGCATGGGTGTGTTTGTGTGTGTGTGTGTGTATGTGTGAGTTTGACCGTATTCGTGTACGTACAGCCCCCTCCACTTCCAATTCCATCGCTCAGTGTTGCCAACGGGTGACCCATCAGTCTCGGCTCCTGCATCCGGACCGCGCTCCCTCTCCTCGCACTGGCATCGCCTCGGATACAAAGATTCGAAACTTGCGGCTCACACATTGGCAACCCTGAGTGGATGAATTGCGAAGAAACGGGGAAATGTACATCCGCGTGGATATCTGCCTGTGTGGATTTGGGTCATCCGGATCCGGAGAAGAGGAAATAGAACAAAAAAATGAAGATAGGAAGAAACGCTTCGCTACTGTATCTGCCTTCGACGTCAACGATATCCTATTGATGCGTGGAACTTTCGCACTTCCTCCAAGAAGACAGAAGGGTGTTCTCCGTTTATCCTACAACATATATCAGGCATTCATGAACTGTTTGACAAGGAGTGGCCGGGTGGGATTCAACAATACATTTTTTTCTGTGTGTCTTTTTCTATCTGTCTGTT
>NW_020869262.1:2231173-2241173 GCF_003789085.1 Penaeus vannamei | reverse complement strand
CTCTCTCTCTCTCTCTCTCTCTCTCTCTCTCTCTCTCTCTCTCTCTCTCTCTCTCTCTCTCTCTGAGTATGCCTGTACGTACGTATGTGTGTATATGAATGCGTGGGAGCATGTTAACACATATCAATTATTCTGTCTCAGTTATTCTGTCTAACAACCTAGTTAGCGAGCCAGCTGTTTACCTGTTAGCAAAATCCATTCATTATTCTTTTTCTACACACGCACGTCCAAAGAGACAACGAAAAGAGAATAACAAAATGAGAGACAAAATAGAATTATAGAAAAGAGAAAAGTTAAAAGTATGAGAACGAGAGATGAGGTGTCAGTGTAGACGTTGGCAACGCTGATTCTAGAAAAGAAGCTTGCTGCCGTTGGCAATACTTCTTAGAGACTGCTCTATTTTTATACCTCCGTTATGTATATTATATCTTCATGCTCCAGGTCCTTAGCTACATTTCTTTTTTTCTTTTCTTATATTTCTTAACCCTCTTTTTATATAATTTTCCTCTTCTTTATATATTCACTTTGTCTTTTATATTTTGCATTATATTTTTATTTTTTCTTCGTTTTCTTTTCTTTTTCCCATATCATATTTCAATTTTTTTTCTTCTATACGGTTTCTTTTTAATAAAGTATGTCTTTCTCATCTTCGTCCTCCTCCTCCTTTTTCTTTTTATAGCTTATATTTAATTATCTCCCTTTATGACCCTTTCTTCTTTTTTCTTCTGCTCTGCTTTTTTTCTATTTTCATATCTTACTTTTTTCTTTGTTGTATTTTTCTTCCTTATTCATTGCTTGTTTCTACTCCATTCGTTTTTTGTTTTCCTTTCATTCTTTCTTCTTTTTTTGTCTTTCTTTTTTCTTCTCTTCCTCCTACTTAGATTTTTCCTTTTATACATGCTACGCCTCTTTTTTCTCATGTTTCCTATGTCGCTTTTCCTTCCTCATTTTCCTCATTCTTGCTCTTTTGTCTTGTATTTTCTCTTTTTTCTCTCTCTCTCTTCTCTTTCTCCTGTTCCCTTCTTAATCTTTTCCTTCTCTTTTTATTGCTTGACCATTTTTATTGACTTTCACTTTTGCATTTTTGATGGACTCTCTCTCTCTCTCTCTCTCTCTCTCTCTCATCTCTCTCTCTCTCTCTCTCTCTCTCTCTCTCTCTCTCTCTCTCTCTCTCTCTCTCTCTCTCTCTCTCTCTCTCTCTCTCTCTCTCTCTCTCTCTCTCTCTCTCTCTCTCTCTCTCTCTCTCTCTCTCTCTCTCTCTCTCTCTCTCTCTCTGTTTTTCAACATATACACAGATAGATTGATAAAAAAAAAAAAACATATAAATAGATTAGATATATACATATAGATAAATGTATAAATAAAAAGACATTAAGACTAAAGGATAAATTTGGAAAAAGCAATCTTCAGAAAATTAAAAACGCACACAAAAAATCATCCCAAAACAGAGACACATCAAAAAAATTAAGAGAAGCAAATTAGAAATCTTTAAAAAATAATAATAATAATGAAATTAAAACAACAATAATAATAATAAAAAAAAAAAAGTAGAAAGGAGGAGGTTCCTGTACCTGATCTCGGTCAGCGGCCGGCCCTTCCTCTTTAAAGATATTCCTTTGACCAAGTGTGCACCTGCTGAGGCCGATTACATGGTGTGGCTGCAAAGGGAGGAGGGACTCGAGGGGAGGGAGGGAGGGGAAGGGTGGGGTGTGGGGAAGAGAGGTGAGGGGAAGGAAGGGGTGGGAATAGGATGGGTATAAGGGGTTGAAAGGAGGGAAGGGGATAGGTAGAGGGGGTTGGAAGGAAGGGAAGGGGATAGGGAGGAAGGCATGGGAGAGGAGGGGATAGGTTAGAGGGGGACTAGGAAGGGAAGAGGGAGTAGGAAGAGAGGAGGGAGGGACGGAGGAGGGGGATGGGGTGGAACAAGGAGGAGAGGGAGAAAGAGAGGAAGGAAGGGAGGGAGGGAAGTATAGAATAGGGAAGGAGGGGTGTGAGGGCAAGGGGAAGAAGGAAGGGGCGGGGGCAGGGGGTAGGGATAAAGGCAAGGGGTAGAGGGGGAGTGAGGAAGAAGAAGCAAGTATGAGGAGTGAGGGGAACAGTGGTGGGGAAAGGGGAAAGGTTAAGGGTAAAGGGAATTGGGAGGGTTTGAGGGGGGGGGATTAGGAGGGAGAGCCGAGGAGGGGGATGAGAGGGTGACCAAGAAGGACGCTTGCTCGCTTTAGGAGACCGTATATTTTGGGTTAAACTCCGTGTATTTTTGAACGCAGAATTGCTATTTTGAGAATTCACGTGCCGGTTGTGTGACTGTTTGTCCTTAGTTATATCCGTTTTCGTTTTTGTTTTTTTTTTTTGTTGTTGTTGTTTTTGGAAAGTGAGAGAGAGAAGGATATTTGACTGTTTGTCTAATATGCGTACGTGAGCGTAATCGCTTGAATGTGCAATTATTTCCGGTGGTGTGTGTATGCGTGTATATTTCTAAACGCACACAGAAGTTATATTCCCCGCACAGGAGCGAACGAACGCGGGTTTACATACGCACACATCCAGCATTCCCCACATGAGAGCGAGCGAACGTGGGTTTACATACGCACACATCCGAGAGCATCGCCTTCCCCGCCCTTACTCTGGGCTTAATCACATCAGCGTAAAATAAAAGTGAAGCCCAACTGCTGCCTGCGCGCACATATGCCGCCAGGAACAAGACTCTGGTCGAATGGGCCAAGATAACGGCTTAATGTTTGTGCGTTTGTGTGTGTATGAGTGCATTTGTGTCTGTGTGTTTTTACATGTGCATGTGCGTGTAAGTTCATTTGTGTCCGTGTGTGTTTTTGCGTGTATGTGCTTGTAACTGTATTTGTGTATGTGTGTGTGTGTGTCTTTTTGTGTGTGCACGCTTGCGTGTGTGTATGTATATGTGTTTGTGTTTGTATGTGCGATTGAGGGGGTGAGAGACAGAAAAAAAGAGAAAGATAAATTGGCTTACAGAGAGAGAGGAGAAGAAGAAGGCCAAGAGAGAGAGAGAGACATTGAATTAATTAGTGATGACCCCAATAATCACTGCGACAGAAATCTAATTTATCATATCAACAAAACATTAAAAGAGGAAGAGGGAGGAAGCGATACGTTGGGAGAAATGGAGTGTGAGGGATAGAGAGAGTGAGAAAAAAGAGATAATAGAAAGAGAGAGACAGCAAACAAACAAACAAAAAGTGAGGGGCTGAAAGAAAGACAGATAGACAGACAGAGACAGACGACAGGCAAACAGAAAGAAAAAGAGAGACCGAGAAAGATATAAAGACAAAGAAAGAGATAGAGAGACAGAAGCCTGCATTACAATATAAAATACTATCAACTGAGTGAAAGTCATTCTAAAAGTCAAGAAAGTCAATGAATTTATTGAATATAATGTTGCATGTTCTTGCTTGGAATATTACGTATTATATGAAAATTCTCCATGAAATTATTCTGAAAAAATAACATTCAGTTTTTGTTGTTGTAGATAAGGATTTTATTTATTTATCTTTTTTTTTTGCGTGCGCTTTTACCATTTAGAAGAAAGTATAAACAGTTAGATAGGTGAACGGATAATGTTGGTGATCATCATAACATTTGTAGTGATAATGATAACAATGTTGGCTTTGTTAATAATGCCGATATCGTTGTTATTACTAATACTTCTACTACTGACAGCATTATCATTATCATTGTTGTTATCATAATTATTATCATCCTGATTATTATTACCATTTTTATCAGTACTAGTAGTAGTAGTAGTAGTAATATCATTGATATTATTATCCTCTTTATTGTTGTCATTATCATTACTTATTATTATCATTACATTCTCATTCTCATTCTTACTACCATCATTATCATGATAATTATAATCATCATCATAGTCATCATTATCATCATTACTTTGTTTTATTATCATTATTATCGTGATCAATATTATCATCAATACCATCATCATCATCCAAATATGTGTGTGTGTGTGTGTGTTGTGTGTGTGTGTCTGTGTGTGTGTGTGTGTGCTGTGTGTGCGTGTGCGTGTGTGTGTTGTGTGTTGTGTTGTGTTGTGTGTGTGCTGTGTGTGTGTGTGTGTGTGTGTGTGTGTGTGTGTGTGTGTGTGTGTGTGTGTGTGTGTGTGTGTGTGGTGTGTGTGTGTGTGTGTGTGACTTCGTCTCGGTAAGGGATTCCCAACGCTCTCTATCCATATCTTTTTGACAGCGATCAGTCAGAGGCGTAATTAAAATGCATGCATAATTATGCTAATGGAGAGATAAGCAATGCGCATTGCTAAAAAAAAAGAAAAAAATGTCCGAGTCAGCTATCCCAGGGTTCCATCTCGAGGAAAAAAAGTGGTAAACCATCAAAGATCTGCGCCTTTTGAATCTTCTTGAGGGGGCGGGGAGCGGGGGGAGGGAGGGGGGAGGAAGGAAGGGTGAAGGATGGGGAGGAGGAGGTCTCTTCTACATCTTCTCACATGGGGAAAGAACTCTTCTTCTCCTCTCTCTCTCTTTTGCTCTCTTTCTCTCTATCTATCTATTCTACTCCTCTCTCTGCTCTCTATCTCTCTCTCTCTCTCTCTCCTCTCTCTCTCTCTCTCTCATCTATCTCTCTATCTCTATTCCTATCTCTCTCTCTCTCTCTCTCTCTCTCTCTCTCTCTCTCTCTCTCTCTCTCTGTCTCTCTCCTCTCTCTCTCTCTCTCTCTCCTCTCTCTCTCTCTCTCTCTCTCTCTCTCTCTCTCTCTCTCTCTCTCTCTCTCTCTCTCTCTCTTCTCTTTCTTCTCTTTTCTTTCTTTCTTTCTTTCTCTCTCTCTCTCTCTCTCTCTCTCTCTCTCTCTCTCTATCTCTCTATCTCATCTATCTATCTATATATCTAATATATATATATATATATATATATATATATATATATATATATATATATATACAATATATATCAAATAATATATATATATATATTATAATATATATATATATATATATATATATATATATATAATATATAGTATATATATATATATATATATATATATATAATATATATTATATATATATATATATATATATATAAATATATATATATATATATATATATATATATATATATATATATTATATATAATATATATATATATATATATATATATATACTATATATATATATATATATATATTATATGTATATCAAAACCAATTCGTTATTCCTGCTACCTATTTACTAACTAATAGAAGAGTCGATTAATAATTCGAAAGGTTTACAAATACATTAATATGAAAGTTGACGATAATATAGATATTAGACAGAGATTAAAAGATGATAATGTAAGAAAGTAAAAAAATAATATATAAATAAAAAGAAAATTAGAGATTTTATATACTCAAAAAACAACCCAATATATTAACACACAGCACCACACAACACACAACACACACAACAACACACACACACACACACACACAATATACTATATATATATATATATATTATATATAATAATATATAATATAAGATATATATATATATATATATATATATATATACTATATATATATATGTATATGTATAATGTCCTTATTAGAATGACCAATATCTTAAATCCAAATTAATCATAAACTGTATTTCTTTTCCATGTCTCTGTCTCATGATAATCTCTCTCCTTAATCCTGATTGAACTTCCAGATAGTTTAGTGCCCCCTTTTCCAGCGTTTTCTTCCTCTGTTTACATAAAACCGGGGCGAAGAAAGAAAGGAAATTGCGAAAGAGAGAAGAGAGAGATGAGGAGAAGAGAGAGGAGAGAGAGAAGAGATCAGAGAGAGAGAGAGAGAGAGAAGAGAGCAGAGAGAGAGAGAGAGATGACTTAGAGAGAGAAGAGAGATAGAAAGAAGAGAATAAAGACAGAGAGAGAGAAAGAGAAAGAGAGAGAAGAGAGAGGTCGGAAAGGGAGGGGAAATGGAAAAGAGAAGTGCCACATGCGATGATTTCATAGAAAGAGAGGGAACGAAGAGGAGAAATAAGCAGAATTGAATGTTTGTTTTGTCTGTTGTATGTGTGTGTGTGTGTGTTTGACCTTCCATGCAGCAGCTGCAAAGGTCACATCAGAAAGGTTAGATTAGGACCATCTATAATTAGGGTTAAAATAAGCCCTGATGGATGCCACGTTAGCCAACTTACGATTAACAAAACAAAAAAAAGATAATTTCTAATTTTATAAGTCACTTCCCAGCGGGCTTATACAGACTAAACGGATTTAGTTGAAAAAATTGAGTTTTAGATTATGATTAAAATGCTTGATCACCTTGAAACCATAATTAGAGAAAAGAAAAGAAGATTAGCTGAAGGATAAGGTCCATGTAGGATAAGGATATTTGGATAAATCGAAGAAAATATCATAGGAACCTAAAAATAAAAGCTATTGTAGGACAAAGGATATGGTGAAGAACGCCATAGATAGCAATGATAGCAGCAAAAGAGCAGGATATTTTTGGATAAAAGGAGAATAGATATATAAATGATAGAAACAAACAATAATGCTGGACTTAAAAAGCAGAGATAGGCAATAGATAGTGCGGATAGACAAAGTGATGTGCTAGGATAGAAGCAAGAAGATTATGGATAGAAGGATATAGTAGGATTGAAACAGGAATAAGTTGGTAGAAGAGAACAAATGTACAATAGAGACAAAGAATAGTTGAATAAGAAAAGAACTATGGTAATAGAGACAAAGAATATGTTGAATAGAGACATGACATGTAGGGTAGAGACAAAGGGTACGTCGGATAGAAACAGTATATATGCACTAGGAGACCCGAAGATCCATGTAACTAGACAGAGGATATGTGGATAGAGTCAAATGATATGTTGAACAGACACCATGGATTAAGTTTTGATAGAACATAGGATATGTTCGATATAACCGCAGCAGAAGATATCGTAATAACCAACAGGACAATTAGAATATTCCACGGAGAGTATAGGACTTCGAGTAAGAACACACCAGGCTAGAAACCAAGAATAATGTAGCTGTGGATGGAGGAGCGAGGAGTATGTTGCACGAAGGCCGAGTCAGACATGATGGTCTGGCCGAATATTATAGGACAAAGATATGGACAGAGAGTAAGAATGTAGGTAGAAGACGGAGACTATGTAGGCCACAGACAAGATAGCTATAAGGACTCGGCCTACGATAACCATAAGACTTGACGACACCCGGAGTAAGATAAAGGGTAAGTTGTAGGCGAAGAGACGGCGCGAGTAAGTTGAGGATGGGAATGGGAAACATGTTCTGTAAGGGGGTGGACATGTAATCGGAGATTCTTCGTCGCCATTTAAAATTCTGTCGTTGCAGGGGACCCATTATTCTGATACATATGCGCTGTTTTGCTGTGAGGGGCGGAGATTCAGTTGGTGTTGTTTGTGTGAGTGTGTGTGTGGATGGTGGGGTGCGGTGTTGGGTGGTTCGGTCAACATAATAGTACGTTAAAGTAACTAAACATGACTACCACCCCACCCAAGCCACCCCCACAATCGACACCAACTCTTAATAATAAAAACATGTGCCGAAAGCCATGCATAGGGATAGATTAAAGGAAGAGAGGCAACTAAAATAATATTAAATAAAATAGAATGGAAGAATAGATAGAATTTATATTAGGGTTCATGGTGGGTTACTATGTATAGTATGGATAGGGCTTAGATAGATTTTATAGATAGAGTAGAGGGGATGGCCCTAGTTATGTATAGTTTATTGGATAGATCGATGGATAGAATAGATGAACTATAATACTGATGGAATCTAAGCAGACGATTAAAGACTATAATCACACACACCCACACACCACACACACAAACACACACACAACACGACAACCAAACACACACCAATCATAGACATATATTTTAATCAAAGTACGTATATATATAGTATTATATATGTTTTGTACCACACACACACACACTCCCAGAGGAACATGCATACATGATAAAATTTATCATAAGGAAATAATTTAAAGACATTACACAATATGTTTATATATAACATATAAAATAATTATTAGTACACAATTAATCAGATCTCTATAAGAATTCACACACACACACCACCCACTCACAGCACCACCACACCACCAAGCACAACCAACAGCACACACTACAACGACAGCCACACACCCCATAAAAACCACAACAAAATTATAAAAAAACATTAGTATAATAATACAGATAAGGCACACTAGAATGTACTGTGTTATAAACGAAATAATATTAAGAGACACGCACTCAATGAATACAGAAATACGGAAACAAACATATATAGAGAATATAGGTCAGACATCAAGCTAAATTGAACAGATGAAAAAATAGTATATAATATATACTATAACATGATATACACAGATAAACATAAATATCCATATATACACCATACATATTATATACATATGTATATACTATACTCATCATAATGCGCAGACACACAACCTATATTTTTATATATAAATACAAAAATGATAGAGAGAATGGCATATAAATTTATATTATTAATTTAATAGATTAATATAATGTGATATATAAACTCCGCAAAAAAATGACAAACTACTACAGAGAATCATAGCATTGCCAACAGACAGACAAACACACCACACACACACACACCACACTACACACAACCCACACCACACAGTAGCCAACAAACTCCCATCGACAAACAACAAAGCTACATATACTATATATATATTTTATATATTATATTTATTATGTAGTATATATAAATAAAAAATATATATATAATAGATGATTTTCATTCTATCTATCCCATCCCGTATAATATCACACCACCTTATATATCCCCGTCACTATGTATATTGCACATTCTAGTATTACTCACTTTTATATATCCTACGCCTACCAACTAATATAGTATAATATTAGATACTATATGTATGTACATATAAATCCCATATTTATATACTACATTATCTACGCTACTTCTCCTTTACTTTATATTATAAATTCACTCCATAGACTAGACTATATTTATTTCTTAATCTTACAATATTCTGCCATTGTTTCGATTATTTTAGTAATCTTCGTTATAGTCTATATTATCTATCATTACCCAATATATTAATAACATATATAACATACCTCACTTTATAGATACATATAGATGTAACTATATACATATTAAAATATTATATTAAAATACAATATATCTATATATATATATATATTCCTATAATTCCCTACAACCTAACAACACACTATTATTATATATTAATATATATATATATAATTAACCGTACCTCTCATGCTCTATCCCTGTTCATAACACCTCATTGTCATTTTGACTCGCATCTCTGCATCCACAAAGAATCACTCGCGCAGGTCCTTTTCGATCTACTTTTTCATCTACGACCAGTCGTCAGAGCATTCAGGACGTCTGACAGGTGGCCTCCATGTTGCGTGCCTCACCTTCCTGGTCCCCCTCAACTTCCATCCTCTTCTCACCTTATCCCCCTTCACTCCCACTTGGGCTGTTGCCCCTCCACTCCCCTCCTCCCCGGGTCGCGTCCTTCCCTCGCTCCCAATCATCCTCCCCTGACCCTCAGATCCCCTCGTTCTACCCCTAAACAACAACTTTCCCCTCACTTCCTCGCCATCCTCTTCCTCCCCTCCCCCCTCCCCTCCCCTCCCCCTTACCCTTCCTACCCCATTCCGTCCTCCTCCCCTCCCCTTCCTTGCCCCTCCCCTCCCCTGTCCCCTCCGTTCCTTTTCCGAGCGTACAATCACCGACATTTATTTAAGAAGCGAGAGGAGAAGCGCGCCCACAGTGTCAACAGAAGCGCTAGAGGACCCCTGCCGTCAATTCAATTTGCCTGAAGGAGGAATTTTTATACTCGGTTGGCAACACTGAGAGACTTTGTTTTTGCCTTTAATATTCTTTATTTTTTTATTCGCCTCTTTCTTCTCTTCTCTTTTTTTTCTGTTTCTTT